>MU194599.1:0-13954 GCA_016904865.1 Pissodes strobi | reverse complement strand
ATAAGCTATCGTTTAACGCTAACTTTGTATTTATTTACCCAGAGGTTGCTCTATCCTTAGCCGTTTAGAGTTTACAGGCTGTCAAACTTGGCTGATTTTCAACTGTCAATATTTTTGCTGACTTCTTTTGTTCTTTTGATCTTCTAGCGATCAACATTTTTTGACAAATACTACTGTTTTTGGAATCAGGTCGCTTTTTCCCCATATTGATACAAAAACAATAAAACAAAGCACTGATAGAACCAAAACACAATAAATCACAAGTTACAGAACGACCCGCACACTCGAGATTTAAAATTTGAATGATAAAACAAATATTTCTGTAGGATTCAAAAATACGAAGGATAAGATACACAATCGACTCGCTTCTACCTAGTCTAGACGTAGGTATCGTCTTTACGAAGTCAATTGAAAAAGTTGGGACTCTTAATTTAATGTCGGCATAGTCTGTTCTCAGTTGCGGGCGAGCGCCTACACAAAATAATTAGAAATTATTAAGAGCCCCAACTGTTTCAATTAACTTCGTAAAGACTATAACATAAAATATAAAAAGGTCTTCTAAACACTTTAGGCAGGTTACGAGCCTATATATTTGGAAAAAGGTATCTACATCAATAATTATTACCTATAGATAAATAATGACTATTTTCAAGGAATAATAATAATAAAGGAGAAAATACCTACATGGTGGTCCATTAGTGTGACTGTCCCGTATCTGCCTATTTACAGAGATAAAAAAATGTTAAATACAAAAATTGTAGGATATGTCGTGTCGCATATCGTAAAATACTTTCAATTATACAGGGTGCTTCATAAAAACCTGGCATTCGTTTATTGACCTTTTTTAATGGAATGCACTGCATATTATTGCACATTTAGATTCTACATCAAATTCTAGACACATTTCATGAAAAATGTTCTACACCTATCTCCAACTGTTCTCGAAATATTGAGAGTTGAAAATCGGCCATTGACCAAGTTTGACAGCCTGTAAACTCTAAACGGCTAAAGATAGAGCAAAATGGTTTGCACCTTTCTATCTCGATTTTTCTTACTTTGTTTTATTGTTTTTGTATCAATATGGGGAAAAAAGCGACCTGAATCCAAAAACAGTAGTATTTGTCAAAAAATGTTGATCACTAGAAGATCAAGAGAACAAAAGAAGTCAGCAAAACTAATGGCATCAACGTAAGTTTTGTTTTAACAGACTACTAAATACAACCACTTTTGATTTTGTTTGGTGAATAATGTACAGGGTGGCCGCTTTAAGTTGAGCCCATAACTTAACTCGAAATCTATGTGTTGCAAAAAAAATTAAAAATACAAAAGATGTTTCTAGTTAAACGATCTTTTATTGTTTGTAGTGTTTTAATTGTCACCCTATTTTATACAAGGGGGTCAAATTAAGGTAATTTTTTTTAAATAGAATGCCCTTTTTTCTTACATATTTCTAAATAAACCAGTAAAAGATGAATTCAACGATATGCAGGGTGTCCGAAAATACCGTTCGAATAATTTCAGGAGAGATTCTACATAAGAAAATATTAAATTTTTCTCATATGAACCTGGGTCCGAAAATGCATAGTTTCCAAGATACAGGATGTCAAACTTTAAAAAAATCGTTTTTTTAATTAATATCTTAAATATCCTTTTAACGAGTTTGTTGAAATTTAGTAGTGTTATCTGTAATAATAAGGGGCTTATTTTAGCCTTAATAAGATTAAAAATATAAAGTCTAGTGGGGCCCCGGAGGGTATGATACCGAATATTATTGATAAAAGAAAGTGTCCGCCCATGACTTAAAAAAAAAATGTTTTTTTTTTCGAATTAAACAACTAAAAATACAACATTGAACATTGTTACAAGGGATTTTAGTCAGGGACACTCGGCTCTCGTCCTGGAGCCAATGCAGGACATTTAGTTTATAGACAAACACAGGGGAGCTCGAATCGGAGGGTAACTACAACAGGAGAAAAATAAAAAAACATCCACAAACTACCTTCTATATCTATATGTGCTTAAATATAAAAGTACGTTTTATAATTGGTTTTTAGATAGCTTTATATATTTTATAAACATAGATTCCATTTTCTCATCATTTATTACGCAAGCCATAATATATGAACGAACTATGACACATAGGGAGTAAGCCAAGATTTCCCAATTCACCATACAAAAATTTTATCCCTTCCATATTATGCTTACATTCGAAGCCTACGACATATTATTATGCATTGCATTAGATAAAGAGGGATGATTCGTTCTGGAAAGAAACAATGGAACACTTTCTGATAGGTTTTTATTTTAAATGCCTTCTTCCAGAAATTCTTGATCCTATATTTGCAAGAGGTCTAAAAATTAGAAACCCCCATCGAGATAATTAAATATTTTTTATATAGATTTATATTATAATATGTAGGTATTTTTAGATTATTTGTAAAGACATGATGGTACCATTTCTTATTTGAAATGCACAATTTTTATAATTATATTAAAAACCTATCATTACAAATTTCTTATTTTTCTTTCTTATAAATGACTGACAAATTTCAAGAGAACTGGTTTTTATAAGCATCCGTATCTAAGTTATAAAAGTAAAATCATGAAAAAAATATGTATCAGCTTTATAAACACACAACTAAATTGAAATGTCTGAAAGAGATATTGGAAACTGAGTTTTTATTATTTTTTTAAGCTTTTTTCCCCAACTTTTGCTCTCGTTTCAACACTTTTTTTTTTCCTGCTTTTTTTATACATCATTTCTTTTCTTTCCATTTTTGCCATCCCCGCCTTGAACTCTTTGCATTTTTTTCGCCTAACTTTTTTATATACTTTTTTCTTATTTCGTTTTATAATACTTTTATTAACTTTCGTAACAATTTTTTACGTTTTTTTTTTCAATTTTTCCCATTTAAACTTTTATTTTTCATAAAGAATTTTTTTTCTCCCCATTTTTGCCATCCCGACCTCGTAGCTGAATTCTTTCGCCTGAAACCGCGTGTCTCTAACTTTTATTTTTTTTTATTATTTTTTTCTACGTTTTATAAGTTTCCGAACAATGTTTTACTTTTTTTCCATTTCTTCCCATTCTTTCGAACAGTTTTGGGTATTCGGGGAGGTGGGGGTGCAACGCGGTTTTTCCCAAACCCCCCTTAAATTAGAGCCCCGGTCCCACATATGGTCAAGGGTAGCCCCCCCCCCCCATGAGGCGCACCTACCATAAAAATTTCGACACAGTAGCTCTTCCCGTTCTCCCGAGAGATTTTGTCATATTTTGCCTGACTGCTGATGCTGTCCGTCTCGAAGCACACGTAATGTGCTTGTCGACGGTCCAACGGTGACTGCGATGTGATCACGTGGCAGTCCGGCAACGCTACGTAAGGTAAAATGCAGTGTTGTTTTCGCACAACTTAAATCGAATCGGTGGGCGGTGCCTAGACAGAGAACGAAGAATAGCTTGCCTTTGCTAGAAAGGCACGCCGTCGGAATCTCGTTTCACTGATAAACCCCCTTAACTTTCAGAATGACTGCACATATACAGCGTCAGGAAGTTTACAACGTTTGGTCATCACATACGTTGAGTAAACGGAGGAAGGAAGTCGAAACATATGTGTTGACGAAATTTGGATTTGGTGACGATACACACAAGCAGCTTTTATGGAACATCAAGACATCAATCAGATCATTCTGTCATAAAATTGAAGAAAAATGAGCCAGAGCCAAAATGCAAAGAAGAGGTATAATTCTGAAAAAATATCAACTTCCACCAATATAACCCGAACTTGATGGGACGTGATTAGGTAAACTTCAAACTTCTCGCATCATAAATCAAAAAGAGTTCCAGAGTCAATTTCTGTTGGTGGTCATGAAGTCGCTGGTCCCCAGAATGTTGTAAATTCATTTAATACATTTTTTATTGACTCGGTATCGATGCACACAGAGAACTTTCAGATTCAAATTACCATTGAGATGCCATGCACCAGTTTTCCATCAATTTTCTTACTTCCTCTTAATGAGCATGAAACTCTAGAAATTATTAAATCTGCATCAATGAAAAGGTCTTGTGGCGCAGATGAGATCCCCTGTAATTTGTTGCGTGAGTGTTCCGCCGGAATTCTCTCTGTAATATATCGTTCCAATTTGGCTACTTTCCAAAAGAACTCAGAACTGCTATTGTTGTACCTCTTCTCAAAAAAGGTGACATATCACTTGTTGACAATTACAGGCCGGTTGTCCTACTGTCTGTATTTTCAAAGATTTTTGAAAAAGCTTATAAAAAAAAGACTTGTCAACTTTCTAGATGTATTTAATGTATTGTCGTGTCATCAGTTTGGATTTCGCGCGAGACTCTCCCTATCGGATGCAATAATGTCCTTCTATGCCACAATTTTAAATAATTTTGAATTAAAATTGATATCTGTGGGTATATTTTTTGATTTCACTAGGGCGTTCGATACTATTAACCACACCTTGCTTTTGGACAAACTTTTTCATTATGGAATAAGAGGCCTAGCTCTTGAATGGATTAAGACATACTTGTCGGATAGGACACAGGCTGTCAGACTTAAAGTTGAAGATGGAATATCTATGTCTGATTGGTTGTCAGTTGTAACTGGGGTTCTCCAGGGCAGTGTTCTTGGCCCATTACTCTTTTTGCTGTTTATAAATGACATGCCTTTCCTGGTTGATGACTGTTATTTGTCTCTTTTTGCTGACGATACATCAGCTATTGTTGCTGGAAATGACTACCAAGAGCTTCAGTTGCGGGCTGATATACAAGATATCGCAAGATGGTGCCAGAGAAATGGTCTTTGCCTAGTTTATTGCTGAAAGAGGGTTTAACTCATCTTATTCAGCAGGATTCAGCTAAATTTTTGGAATTCATGGTTGATAGACATTTATTTTGGGATGGCCAGGTTGCGTCAGTATGCAGAAAGTTATCACAGAGCAACTATGCTATTCTGCAACTGAGGGATTTCGTGGATGGCTTTACTCTTAAAACTTTTTACTATGCAGCAGTGCATTCTTCTTTAGCCTATGGCTTGTATATATGGGGAAACTCCTCCAGTATAGAAAGGGTGTTAATCTGTCAAAAGAGATTTATTCAAACTATGTTTCGACTTCCGTTTAGAGAATCTTGTCGTCAGATCTTTAAAATGCAAAGAATTCCAACAGTGATAAAAGTTTATATCCTTCAATGTGCATGTCAAGTGTTTAAAAATTCTGATACCTATAAAAAGGTTGGAGATGTAAATTTATATAATACACGTAATGCTAACAAATTCTTTATACCTATGACTCGGTTATCTCAGGTGAATGGTCCGGTGATTGTATCTTTAAAAATATTTAATCATCTTCCAGAACGTATTAAGGGTGAAAAAACCCACACACGTTTTAAGAGCTCTTTAAAAACCATACTGACCTTCCCTTTTATTCTTTGACTGAGTTTTTTAAACATAATTTTACTTAGCTATATGATTTTTTAATGATATTTTATATTTTTTTTTGTATTTGACAATTCCGATGCATATTTATATTTATGTCTGTGGAAATAAACTATTTGTATTTGTATTTATAAAAAGGGTCACGAAATAGCGACGTATTTCTTTCCAAAAATTCCACTTGGCTTCAAGGTGATTTTAGATTTTCTAATATGGCATCAGAAGCATTGAAGAAGATTCCTGGCAGACCTAAAGTCGAGTTTGATAAATGTGGATTTCGTACACAGAAAAACAGAGTTAAACATCTTGTATCAACAACAAGTACCAGAGAACTATTGACTGCTGCTGAGGTTAAACTCAGAAATGAAGGAAAATGAGATTCAGCTTTAATAGTGAACAATCTTGCTACATCCCCTTCAAGAAAAACGACCTTGAAAAAGGCTGTTCAGTTATATAATAAGAAACCAGAAGAATAATTGTCGGCGGATCAAGCTCTATCAATGTTGGTCGACGCTCAGCTTTCTACGCATCAGTACAATATAATCAGAAATCAGGTAAAAAGTTTTAATCGAAAACTTTACCCTCCCTATTACAAAGTGAAATTAGCCAAGGAAAAATGTTATCCCTCGGATATAACCATCACAGAATCATTCGCTGAAATAAAACTACAGTCGCTTCTCAATCATCCAGTTTTTCGACTATATGAATCCCAAAACGTTGTTTTTGAAGCATATTTCCATTCGATAATAGCAACAATTTGAATTCAACTATCAAATGGGGTTGTGATCAGGGATTCCAATTTTCGGGATCAGGTTCACGTTTTGAGATCCCGGGATAAAGGAAAACTAGATCCCGGGATTTCGGGAATAACCCCAATATTTTTTTTAAAATCTAACACTAGCAATAAAAGTAATAAAAATGCAGAAATACAGCAAACAAAAGAACGTTTTTATAAAAAAATACAAAAATAAAAAATTATTTTTTTACATTTAAGAAGTAAAATGGTTATAAAATATAAAACTAAGAACTAGAAACAGTGAAGATAGTTTTATTAAAATGTGCAATTGGAATAATTTTTAAACATCTGCATTTTGCTTAGTACAAATAAAATATGCCCTTAGAAACACCAAGAGTCCAGTCTTTTAAGCGTGATCTAAGTTTCTTCGCAAATGTGACCATTCAAGAATAGGCTTCCACACTCGTAGGTGGTACTGTCTGTCAGTTACATACGTAAATTACCGGGGTAAAGCTAAAATAACACGCGGATGAAGAAAAAAGGAATAAAGCAGATTGAAATTTTATCATTTAAAAAATATCGAGATTTTCGGGATCCCGATTTTTTAATCCCGGGATTTTCGGGACGAAAAACCTTCCGGAATCCCGGTATTTCGGGATCCCGGATTGAAGACCCTAGTTGTGATGGAGCAGATCAACATAAATACCGTCAAAAGTTTACAGAGTAAAATTCATCAGATGAAAGCATGTTTAGTATTTCGATGGTACCGTTACAGCTATATGCAAAGAATGGAAAGTCAAAATCTACAATTTGGCAAAACCCAGTACCTTCATCTACTAGGTATTGCCGACCTATAAAATTTTTATTTTCTAAAGAAACTGTCGAAAATACAAAAAGAGAAGTGGAAAAGATTGAGGAACAAATTACAAGACTTATTCGAATAGAAATATCTGTTAATGAAAATATGGTCATTTCTGTAACCGTAAATATGATTTTAAGTATGATAGATGGCAAGGTCTGTAATTATTTGGTGTCCACTTCCTCCACACTAACTTGTTATTTGTGCAAAGCAAAACCAAAGTATATGAATAATCCAAACATATCAGAAAAGCACATTGATACAAAATTTTTGACTTTTGGTTTATCTCCATTACATTTCTGGATAAAGTTTTACGAGTGTCTTTTACATATTTCTTATAGAACAGAGATAAAAACTTGGCAAGCAAGAGGAACTGAAAATTAAAATTAAGTTAAAGTGAAAAAAAAAAGAAGTACAAGAAAGATTCAGGAATGAACTGAGATTACTTGTAGACATGCCTAAACAACAAGCAGGCAACACAAATGATGGTAATACTGCCCGAGTTTTTTAGAAATGCCAAATTATCAGCAGAAATATGTAATATAAAATATGAACTTGTTCACCACTTCAGGGTAATTCTAGAAACAATTAATTGTGGGTTTCAAATAGACCTTGATAACTTCGAAAAGTATCTTATGGACACTAGAATGTTTACCTCCAAGAGTATTCATGGTACCCAATGCCTGTCTCCGTACATAAAATGCTCTACCACGGCAAACAAATTATATCTACATTTATGTTGCCAATTGGCCAATTTTCTGAGGAGGCCCTGGAAGCCAGAAACAAAGACAATCGTAAATACAGGGAAGTGTTTACTAGAAAATGTTCCGGAGTGGCCACCAATACAGACTTACTTCACCGTCTTCTGATTACCTCAGACCCCTTGATTGCCAGTTGCCGCTCCAAGCCAAAAACGAATCATCAAAGTATCATGCCGGAAGTTCTGGCTTTACTGAAGCCCATTTCAACTGATTCCAGTTTAACGGAGGGTAGCGATAGTGTGATTTTTTTCATTTTACAGTTGTTAGTTTAAGTATCTTCATGGTTCTTTAGTTTCTAAGGGTATATTCCAGCACATTTAATCTGCGCGGTGTAATTGACAAAAAATGTTTCGTTTCAAAATAGGCCTCTAGGGTGCAAAAATTGTAAGAATTATTTTTGTTCACTTCCTAAAATTTGTGGGACTATTATTATTATTAATTTCTGATTATATAATGTTTGAAAATAAATTACTTGTTTTTTGAGTTCTAAGGATATATTAAATGCCCTAAAATTATCTAGATACAAGGTAAACGTTGTTTTATCAAAATTTCTTATTAACAAGCAAAATTTACTAATTTTCAATTGAAAACAGAGCAAAATATTTTTTTCCAGTAAAATCCTGAAAATTTTGCACTGTGTGCTGGGTCAAAACCATTACCATTTTGAATTAAGAGTTTTAACTACTGAAAGTTTAGCTCAAGTTCCATTCTCATTAAATAAAGTGAACGCACAAGAAATACAAACATATTTTATCTCAAAATTTCAAGATCAAACTCGCCACTATATCTAATTTGTAGTTATTTAAATAAATATGCAGACGACTTAGATCTAGATACTATCAACAAGCCCATTCTGAGGCAGTTCGTAGTTCATGAATATATTATTCTAATTTATTACGTTATTAGGTATTTGCCCATAGGAATGTACCGGTGCAGATAAAAGTATGGCCATTTCTTTTTCCAGTTATTTTATATCAACTAGTTTTGAACTTTAATTTCCAATGTTGTGAAAGGAACGCGCGAAACAAAATTGGTATTAAATTATACCAGCAGTCATAGGCAATGTAATCTTGTCATTTAAATAATTAACAAAAGTTTTCTGTGAGATCGAAAACATTATAAATTCAAGACCCTTGTGCGCATTATTTGTTAATTTTTTAGAAGAGCAACTAATTTTTTCCTTAGAAAAATTTGTGATTGAGATCTCTGGTAACAGATTATCATAATGATAACTTTTCTCTAAAATAAAACATTAACTTTGGAGGAAATGACATCTCTTTGAAGGAATTGAGAGGAAAATATGTTGGTTCTCATAAAAGAATCTGTAAATGGCATAGGCTGTTGATACTGTCATAAATAAATAAAAACTATTGTCATGTTTGCCATTGCAAATATCTTTTGGAATTATAAAATAAGGAAACCTATTGGTCAATTTTGAAGTACATAACATTGCCAGGCTATAAGGGAGTGTGGTATCCTAAAAAAGACGATAAAAATCTGAAGCCAAAATGAGCTGGCAAAAAGCAAAACAATCAGATTACCATACAAGAGCTGGTTACATATATGTGTATTACAGAAAATGCTATTATTTAGGTTCAAACCTTGATGTTTCAATAGGTGAATGGTTTCAACCAACAGTTGCGTACTTACCGAGGGGTGGTCGGCTCCTCAGTGTTAGTAGTGCTCGCGTCGTTTTGCCCCTCCTGGACACCTTCGGAAGTATAAGTGAACAGAAATCGGCGCACCGGAACTTCCTGGACAATAGTGGTGGTGGTGACTGCGGCCGGGTAAGGTGGCGGTTGTTCATCCATAACATCCTTAAGAAGCAAAAAACGGTAAGTTTAACCAAAGCGAAGAAAACAGTATTGAAAAAATACAAAGTTGCTTTTTCAGGTGCTCATCGCTACTTCAATTTTTGTTTAAGAATTGTCAGGCAACTTGAAGCTTTTTGTTATTTCCAGCTGTTTGTTAATATTGATTAATTTGAAACTCCTTCAAAATAAAGTGTAATTGCAAATTATTGTTGTAGAAAACCTACCTGGTATGATGGAGGAGGCGTCTGTTTCATAGGCCCAAACAGGGCGGCTTCATTGTCCCGAAACATGGCAGCGTAATCGGGCTCGTTCCTATCCGATCCCTCACTAGGAAGGATATAGTGAATGGTGTTGTGAGTGGCTTGTTGCTTGAGGGTAAGATACTTGTAGCAACGCCATACTACACCGATCCAATATGCCTACAAAATTCAATTCTACTTTTAACAGTTTCTGAGATTTAGTTAAGTTTAAAACGCCTTTTAAGTTATTATTTAATAATCAATTCAATTCTAAACTTCAGAATAGAATAGAATAACGCTTTATTTTAAATATAGTCATCACGATGCAAAGTCAAAGTATAACAAAAATAATAATGGTAAGTTACTGATGTTACATGTCAAAATAATCTTCGAAATGATATGGCTCGACTTTTATTAAAAGAAGTTCTTCTTTTAAATTCCTTAAAGTTTTCTACACTTATTAAAATTTGAATACACATATAAGAATTTTGTTCTGTAGATAATCTATGTATAGGGTAATTTATACTGCATATCTTGTTATCAAATACAAAATCGGTGTTGTTTGACTAGTTATTTTTGTTTTTAAAAAGACAAAGGAAACACTCGTGCAAATATAAAAGCATTTTTTGAGCTATAAAAACCGACTCCACCATGGGGCTTATACCTCAGAACACGATTCCATATAGGGGCGCCGGTGTACCGGGCCTTCTTGGAAAATAATTTTAGGCCTTTTCAATTTTCATTTAATTATCTATTTACTTCTCCTCAACGTCACGAAAGGTTGCAGTTAACTTTTGTTTTTTAAACCACGCATGTAGATTTGTCAGAACTTCCTTTTACACGTCAACTATCTAATGGCGTATACGTTCTAAATAATTACGGTAACAATTGAATAAGCTTTTTGGCAATTTCGTAGCATTTAGTAACATACCGGGTACGGTACGTATTACGGTTCAACCAACATGTATTTTATATCGTTCTGTGTTTTTGTGATTTTAGAGTGTTTGATTTTAGACTGTATAGTTGTGTCTAGTGTCATAGTGACTGTTGAAAATTGAGCTCCAAAACTAACAAAAAGAAAACACTTCCTCCTGAAGAGGAAAGCAGAAAATTCCTTAACTTAAATTCACGAACATTCCTCGGTCTGTTTATATAACTCCGATCCTCTAATGTTCAGCTTACCTTCCTATTGTAAACAATTCTTGTCCATCACAAACAAGGAGTTTTAGCATAGATAACGTTAACAACATCAAAAGATATGGAGGGAAATGAACTTGAAAGAAAGTGTGTAAAATGTAAAGATATAAAAGAAGAATACTATTTATGTGATATATGTAATAATAAAATCCACCCAGCATGTGTATAATTGCGCAGCTCTGAAGTGAGATGTATGCCTTTACATGATTGATTGCCCTTATGGAAGAAGAACAGAAACATTTAACAAATAGAGCAAGCACTATCCCGGAGTCCCAGCCGATTCGGAACCTCCAATATAATGAAGTTGTGAAAAAGAAAGTTGAGGAGGTAATTGTGATCAGGCCAAAGGACTAGACACAGGATACCCAGCATGTGTATAATTGAGCAGCTCTAAAGTGAGATGTATGCCTCATGTAGAGGCATGATTGCCCCTCCCAAGGAGCAATTAGCGACTCATTATGAGTTTTGATGGCAGAAAAGTGTTATTGTACATCAAACCGACTCGTATATTTAGGCAGGACACATTTTTAAGGCACAATGTCGACCTTTGAACCATTATGTGTGGGCAATGAGACCAAAATCGTGATCAAAATGTATACCAAATAATACCCAAAATATACCCAAAACTTAGTCTAAATTGTGCCTTAATTTTTACTAAAATGTGTCTCGAGTGTGTCTAAAGTGTTTCTATTTTGTTCCCAAAATAATTATGTTGTGTTTCCATTATGTTTCTAAAAGTGAACTTAAATATGCCTAATGTTTGCTCGTCTTGTTTCCAAAATATTACAGTAAATATTATTTGGCTGTTCATTGTGTATCAAAATCAACTCAAATAGACACAAATTTTATTTCTACTTGAAACATTCTGGGTATATCGTGGACACGAAATTAAAGGAGTTTATTTGTCTCGAATTCATTTGCAGATGTGAAGTTACATATTGTCACTGTATTTCCTGTTAGGTCGTATATAAAATGGTCGTATTTATATAATGGGCATTTTCCGTGTACGCTGCTTTAATTTGTATTGCGGCCTCAAATTTACTGATAATAGTTGGTACATTACCTCTAAAAAATAAACGGGCTTACAAAATATCGAATATTTTTAACTAATTATTTTTTTTTAATATATTTATTTATTTTTTTTTAACAAAAGTAGATTCCAATATATTTATTATGATTTAGGGCAGCACACTTATTACGTTTCTCTCTAAATAGTGCCAAAAACTTACTACATTAAAGCAGAAACTTTTTTTCCGCCATTTTTTTCAGCGGCCATGCCGGATTTTTTTAACAAAATATAGCGCATTTATGTATTGTGTCCAATTAGAAACATGTTTCCGGTATTTGAATAAATTTCTTCCAAAAATTGCCTATGGTGACATATCTAGAATGCGCCCTGTGTGTATCGAAATGTTTCCATTCGGTCTCCTGTACTTTCATTGATAAGTGCAGAGTTTCCATTTTCCTCTATTAACGAAGGTGATATCTGGTGTGATATCGATGGTACCATTGGTACCTCCTTTTTTGATTTTTTCATGAATTCCAACAATTTCTTCTGGCTTATTTCCTTCATTTCCTTTTGTACACGACGGTAGTAGGTTGTATTATACACATTTCGTTCAGCAGTTTTTTTAATTTTGGGCATTTTTCTGGAAGCTTTTTGAATTCTCAAACACTAAATCGCCTTTATACCAACACTATATTATTATCCCTCTGTCTACATACATTTTGAAGAAGTTAAGTGAGCTAACGCATTTTAGAAACAAAATGGAAGTTATGCGTTTAAAATGGATCCGTATGGAACTTAATGCGCCCGCTCTACACATATTAGAAACAAAACGAAAATTACGCTTTAAAAATGAAGCCATATGGAAATTATTGTGCCTACCCAACTCATTTTAGTAACAAAGCGGAAACGTAATTTTAGGACAAAATACAGACACACCGAGTCGATTGAGCGTCGACCTAGCTGTGTCTAAATCGTATTGTCGAGTCCAAACTTATGCAAGAAAGAAACATTTTAGAAACATATGTCCAAGATGTTGCGATTTAGACACACTTCCTTTTGACACAATGAGTTGGTAATATGTCGACACCAACAGAAAAAAAATGTAAACAACAGACACTGTGTCTATTCAAACACAAATATTCGGAAAAGTGTCGACAGTATTTGGACACAAGAAAATTGTGCCCGATTCCGAGCACATTTTGCTGCTTGGGTTATGGAAGAAGAACAGAAACATTTAACAAATAGAGCAAGCACTATCGCGGCGTCCCTGCCGATTCGGAACCCCCAATATAATGAAGTTGCGAAAAAGAAAGTTGAGGAGGTAATTGTGATCAGGCCAAAGAACAAGGCACAGGATAGTTTACACACAAAAAAAAACTATTGAAGAGAAAATAAATCCAACAGCAGGGGCAGAAAGAAGTATCAAGAGTCAAATATGTAAGAGGAGGTATTGCAATAAGTTGAACAAGCAAAGAAGAAAAAAAAACATCCGAAAATATTAAAAATAAGTTAAATAAGAAATAAATATCCCACAAAAGAAAAATCCTAAACTTAAGGTAATAAATATAGAAAAAAAAATTAATTGAGAGTATGGAAACACTGATTGAGACTATTATAAAGCAGAATAGTATCAATACAGAGGAGGATACAAGAGTTCTTAAAATACTAAGTGCATATGATCACAAAAGAAGAAAAACCGGAATAATTATAGTAGAGGTTGATCATAATACTTTTAATTTAATAAATACGAAAAAAGTGTTGTACATAGGATGGAGAAAATGTAAATATTTCGAGCATGTTAATGTCATTCAATGTTATAAATGTTGGAAATTTGGTCACATGGCCCAACAATGTACAGGGTGTCCCATTTTCGATGATATTACGGGGTATCTCACTTA
>MU194598.1:0-14144 GCA_016904865.1 Pissodes strobi | reverse complement strand
TACGTGGGAGACTTCAACAGTCACCACACGCAATGGAAATACAGGAACACAGACAACAATGGAGAAATACTAATGAAGTGGGCAGATGATAGCAATATATAATGATATATAATATATTTAGTGTTTAACGCTTAACAACGAAGATCCTTTAAGTGAGCAGCATAGAATCAGAAATACAACTCTGATCTTTGTGAGCACAAATGTTGACAACACACCACTACGAGCAACTCGCAGAATTCTGGCAGATTTCCCTAGCAGCCAACACCGACCGGCTATCATAGACATAGGCATAAGTATTCCATTTATTACATCCTTTCCCTTTCACGGCCAAAATGGAACTTTATGAAAGCCGATTGGGAGACCTTTTTTTACAGACTCGATAAATGCATAGGCTGGATCCTCCAACAACCGAAAACTATCAGAGGTTCACAGGAGTGGAAAAAGTCCATACCCAGAGGATTACGCAAGGAATATATACCGGGATTGGATAAAGACTGCGAGGAAAGGTAAAAACCATTCCTTGAATGCGGAGACAGAGAAATATCTGACGAATTGCTGCACACATTGGATATAGCGCGACAAGAGCGACGTTCAGAAGCAATCAACAACTTAGGCTTCAAAAAATCTAGCAGGAAAGCGCGGTGATCTTGAGAAAGCTAGGCAAGGACCCGAAACTCGCAATAAACGACACGAAAATACCCTCAGACAGGATTGTTTCCCACGTTGTGTCTACATCAAGAGCCCCATGGGACAGAGCCGACTCAACTCGCATCAAACAAGAACTTAATGCCCTCGAGTTTTCACGTCCATTTACTGTAGATGAAGTGTCGGGGGCCCTGAGGGATACGAAAGCGGGAAAAGCACCAGGACCTGATGGAATCCACTCAGAATTCCTCCCGAACAGCGGTAAATACACAAAAAATGGCTAGCCCATTTCTTCACGAACATCATGGGAAATGGAGCTATTCCGAGCGCAATGAAAAGGTCTAGTTATAGCTACCCTCAAACCAGGTAAGCCAAAAAGTGACCGCCCAGTGGCGCTGCTGGGCACAATCTATAAGCTCCTTGAGAGACATATCTATAACAGGATCGAGTGCAAAATACTGTATACTGTACCATCGAGCAGGCTGGTTTTTGACCAGAGAGAAGTTGTACAGATCAGATCATGGCACTCACGACCCACATCGAGGCAGGCTTCCAAGATAGCTTGAAAATATCGGCCGTTTTCTGGGACCTCCCTGCAACTTACAACACTGTGTGGGGACATAGACTACTCTATAAACTTTATTAATTAGTCCTATGCAAACAAACTCTGCAACTTACTGATAACATGCTTACTGGCAGGGTATTTCAGGTTACATTGAGCAACAGAAGGAGTACCTCAAGGACGCTCAATGACGAACTGCCTGAGAGGTCTGTCCTGGCTTCACTATTCTTCAACCTCTATATCTTCGACATGCCTGAAACTAGAACTCGGAAGTTCGGCTACGCGGATGACTGTGTGCTAGCCACGCAACACCGCTTCTTTCAAGAAACGGAGGCTGCCCTATCTTCAGACTTAGCGAACTTGGGAACATATTTCCGTAAATATTGACTGAAACTAAATCTCAATTAAACAGAGACGACATGCTTCCATCTTTCCAACAGAACAGCGAATAGACAGCTCCAGTTCCTCTTTGAGGATACTTTACTGCGCCACAATACGCAAGCGAAGTACCTTGGAGTTACCCTAGATAGGGCACTGACCTATACAATATGGAGAATACGGCTGCGAAACTGCAAACTTGCCAATGTGGCACTACATGGGGCTCTACCGCTAAAACATTACGTACCTCAGCACTTGGGCTAGTTTACTCAACTGCAAAGTCCGGCCCACAGATCTGGCTCGACAGTGCCCATACCCCAAAAGTAGACGTACAACTGAACGAAATCATGAGGATAATCAGCGGAACGCTAAGATCGTCCTTCACCGAATGGCACTCTGGCACTCTTTTTCGAGCATATAAACGCATACAAGGCAACCTTCGCTTACCCATACACGATGATACTGCAGAAACAGACTACGATCCAGAAGACCAGCCATAAGTACTGCTAAAGAACTGCTCACGTCACACGACCCCATAGACTCCTGGAAGCGTAAATGGACAGATAGATAACTGCCCCCTTCAATGCAGGAATATTCCCTGCATAAGGACTAAACCACCCGCCTCGAACAGCCCCGTAAAATATGGACATCACTCAACATGACCTGCACTAACCACAGCATATGCGCGGACTCACTACACAAGTGGGGCAGGACGCAATCTACAGGGTGTGATTGTGGGGCAGAAAATCAAATCCTACAACACCTGGTGATGGAATGCCCGGGTATGGCATATGGGGGCAATTTCGATGACGGGAACAGAGGCTTCAATTGACTATGTGTCTAATTTTAATGTATGTTTGTAAAATTGAACTATGTCCGTGTTACATACTTTTGTGTATTTTATATTATGTGCAGCCATACGATAAAAAAATAAATACATAAATAAATATTTCCTAATTATTATATACTGGCAATTTGATATCCATTTTACAAGAGAAACATGGATGTATGTCAAATTTTACCAAATAAGCTAGCGTTCGTCCTTCTGTGGTAAATATGACTCATTGCCAACTAGCAATTTTGCGGTTGAGGCCCAGTTTTTTAAGTGATTGTCCTTTAGCAAGGACATAATTTCCATGGAAACAATTGTGACAACAATGATTATCAGGGAAATTATCCTCTTGGTAATACTAACAGGCACGTAAAAAACTGGCCCTAAAGCCAGCAAAAAAAAATGTTATAAAGAAAAGAGTCAGTTCACTTCTCAATAAACTATACTATAACTAGCAAGAATTTATCCTTAATGATTCAAGGGGAAAATAAGGTATCGAAAAGAAGTCTTAAAATCTGACCTGTTCAGAGATTTTTGAAATAAATATATATGTTAAAGGGCTTTATGCAGATTACATACCTCCAAGTTGTTTTAACCAATTAAGTGCATTTTTAAAACCAATGAAATTTTAAATATCTTGCGAATATACTACTGGTACTGCTTGTTGCTTCCTTGGTAATTAACGTGATGGCGTCATTGTTGTACTATATAAGTTGTCACTGTCATTTTGAACGTTTTTTTTTTTTTTTTTAAAAAAATATTAGCTTGGATCGTTTTAGAAACGCTTCTTCTGAAGGAAGATATTTTTGAAAGCGAAAGTTTTCACCATTTACAATTTTGGATATTTCCTGTCGTTATTATTATTCTCCGGCTAATTGGTGTGATTTTTTATTTTCAGACTGCAAATCCATAAAATTTTATTAAGACACGTACTCTCGATGACATCAAACAATGGTAACCGATAGATTTTGTTTGAGAAAAAAGCCTTATCCACATTTCCCCAAATTTTTGATAAATTCAAATATATTACAGGTTATTTAAATTACATAGTAATCTTACCTTAATCAAAAAAAAAATTAAATCATAATACAAATACAAAAAAAAATTGAATTTTACATTTAAAAAACCACAGTTTAAGACAATTAAGAATTTTCGACCTATAAACATGTGAACATTCAACATCAGTGATCTAAAATTTTACCATATTATATACAATACACATATTAAATGTCAGGTACATCACACATTAAAACTCATCAACTAAATAAAATGTATTTTTAAGAGAAATTTCTTCACTCGACTCTTGAAAATGTTAAACGGCAGTATTCTAACCTCCCCTATAGCATCTTGTTGAAGGCCCCCAATAATCAGGCCCAATTTGGCATGATTTAAGCCTATGGTAAGGCACTGTTAAGTTCTGCCTGTTTCTTGTATCATAGACATGAACGTGTCCCGTCACTGTGTACTTTTGAATTTTTTTTTCACGTAAATCAGGTTTTCAAGAATATATACTGATGGAAGTGTGAAAACTTCGAGAGATGAAAAAGCCCCCTGCAGCCCTCCCTGTAAGCGAGGCCTGCTATAATTCTAATTGCTCTCCTCTGTAGAGCAAAAACCCTCTGTGCATGCGCTGAGTGTCTCCATACCATAATTGGATATGAGAGTGTATAGTGTATATAAAGACCAGCATGGAGTTTTCAGTACAATAGTGGAAACACATGTACTTAGATATCTCAGAGTTTTCCACAAAGTGAATCCACATGGGCAAGAAATTTAAGTTTTCTGTCAATTTGGACTCCCATAAATTTTACATTTTCCAGGGTCTCAAACTGATGAGGTAGGTCTCTCAGCGCAAACATTACAGTATGGGTTTTCTTCTCATTCAACAGTAGTTTGTTCGCTCTGAACCAATTCCCTGCTCTGGACCGTGCCACACGTAGCCTCCAGTGTTAAGATGAGAGAGCACCCACTACCGGATAGTGAGGTATCTGATTCAGTCCTATTTCTGAATCAAACAGAGATGTGCTCTTAGGCACTAAAATTTACCATAGGGCTAGTTCTAAAGTCAATTTGTAAATAAAACAAAAAGCTTTAGTATTATATGAATATTTTAATAAGTTATTTTACCTGAAAATAACTGGAAGCTCATAAATATACAAAATATAAACAATAACTGATTATACGAAGTCAGTGCTACGATATGAACAATATCAGTCGAGGCAAAATATTGACCTTGAAGAATGTGACATGAATAATACTCTTAAAACCTAAAGCATGCATAAACAATTGTAATGTTAAACAAGTACATGATTATACACTTAAATGCTCATTTATGTTCCTGCAGAACTGCTACGATTAGCTCGGATAACCTTGAGATGAAATTATAGTAGTAACATACAAGCGATAATAACAGGATAAATATTACCTTATTGTCCACATATAAGCTAATATGTACACTAGATTCACCATTTGGTTAGCAATGTTCAATCGTTCAGCAGATTGTCTTCTAACACAGGAAATAACACTTTTAAACACTTACTAAGTTCTTACTTAGCGACTATATACAATTCACTTCAACTTCTTCCTAATAAAAATGACTCAATGGCGTGTTGAGACTTGAGTATGATATGCAGGTAGATGCTTTTTTGGGAGACTTTATATTTTAATAAAGCCGAGAGAGGATTGAGAGATTGGGTTTGTAAACGTTTGAGTTTACTTACTTGGCCTGTCGCCTTGGGTACGATTAGTACAGTGGTAGAGAATTATAGAAAACCTCCATGGCTGTGTGCGCCATGAGGAGCGATTTAGGGATCGCGACTTGCTTAAACGAGGGCCAGTTAAGAAGTGAATTCTCGAACGGGAGAAGCGTCGTCTGTCGACTTTTGGCGCGTTACCTTACCCCCACTACTTCATATTTCGTCAGTAAAGGGCAAATAACATAAATATAGAGAAATTGCGTAAAAGCTTAGCAACACCGATTGTCTAAATTAATATTATGAATTCTAACACAAATCTGGTTGAAATCTGCTCGCTAGTTTTCCTAAAATCCGATTATTAAAGATAGAAATTTTAGGGAATTTTAAGTTGAGTGAAGTGACTATCCTGTAGGGTAGCGCTGTGATTGGTCGGAATCAGATGAGTGAAGGTTGTAAGTAGAGATGGCGTTAGTAGTATCGCCATGGACTTTAAGATTTCCTTGGAATTCGTACAGTGGCGTGGAATGCAAATATAATCTAAATTAAATCGTTAGATTTGATAACGTGTTTAAATGGTTTTTGAACAGTATCATCCGCAAAGAGAGTGTATATTGTCTCTAGGTCCTCTAGTGGGAGGTCGTTATGTAGATAAGGAAAAGTAGAGGACCCAGTACCCCTGTGGTACTCCTACATCCATCACTCTCTCGTCGGATGAGCCCATTGCTGCCTGAGTTCGCTCCTCCAGGTATGATTTTAATAGCTTTATAGTGCTCTCATCAAAATTACAGAACTTAAGTTTATTTAGGAGGATACTATGTATGACACAGTCGAATGTCTTGCTTAGGTCACAGAAGCATGATCCATTGTATTTGTAATTTTCAAAAGGGTCTATAATTCTATCGACCAGGTTGAGGATGCCCAGAGTTGTGCTTCTCTTCCCTCGGAAGCCAAACTGGCTAGATGTAAATAGTTTATTGGTCTCAAAAATGGCAGCAATCCTGACAGCCATATATTTTTCAATTATTTTGTTAAATACTGGCAGCAGGAATATTGGTCGGTACTTGGAGGGCAGTAATTTGTCTCCATTTTTATAGATGGTATAACTTTAGCCTTCTTTAGCTTAGATGGAAATGTATTGCTTTTAAAACAAAGATTTATTAGTTTTGCTAAAGGAATGTAAGTATATACACAATATCTTTAAATGTTTTAATTAATTTGACAGAGAGCCCATAGAGGTCTCTACTGTTTTTATTTTTGAGCCTAATGATAATCTTTCGAATCAATGAAACCTCGTCAAAACAATGGATTGAGCATTGTGGCTATGATCTTTAACATTAAGGAGAGGGTCACTGTCTGTTTCCTCCATACCTTTTATCAGACTAATGGCAGCACCAGCCATAAGCGCTGACAGGGGGTGGGGGGGTGGGTAGGGGGCTGTGGCTCCCCTGGGAATTTAACCGAGTTATTTTTCAACATGCCATTCAAGAGGGTGCTGAAAATACTTGTTTTTTTTTAACGATTTTAACGACATTTGGGTAAAAATTGGGCGTGGAACCCCCCAAATTTTCCTTCTTTAGCCTCCGCCTACGGTTACCACTGAGGTTCGTTCCTTCCGAGAAAAAATTCTGTCTACGCCCATGGCACTAGCAAAGTAATTGTTAAATTCCTTTGCAGTTAGGGATGTGCCTTTGTCACCCCCATCTGCAGATTTTGGTCTGAAGTTATTTATTATTTGCCTATGTTTTTGTGAAGTTTGTAGAAGTGTTTATTAACCTATCGTTATGTTGTTTTTTTTTTGCGGCTTTAAGCCCTTTTTATAATCTTTTTTTAGTTGTTTCAGTTCAGAATTGGCAAACTCAGATCTATTAAGTTTACAATAATCTGCTAGAAATGATATTGTTTCTCTCCTTTCCTTTAGTTCACTATTAAACCAGCCAATATCTCCGACCGGCCTGCCGGAGCGAACCCTGAACGTTTTCTCGGTTAGTACAACAATGACTGCAGGTATGCCCCCTCAATGAGTCCCATAAAAGGGTCAAATGTTTGGTCAATATTAAGATCATCATTATTTATGAAGTCAAGAGAACATTTATTTACAGCGTTGTAGAAGCAATGTAATCCCCTTCCTGTCATGGGCCTACACTTATGTTGCTCTTCCGTTACCAAAGTCGGGCTCCGATTGCTGAACAAGTTCTCCACAGTGATCAGAGATGCTCAAATCCATGATACTAACAGAGACAGAAGAGGGGGGAAAATTAATAAAGACATCATCAAGACATGCACTCTGTCTAGTACTCCCACTAACTAGCTGTTTAAAGTCATTGCTCAGTAGAGTCACAGAGCATTGTTGCGATTTATTTTTAAATTTAGAAATAATATTTTCAATTATATTAAAAAATTGCCGAAAGTCTCCCATTGGTGGCCTACAAATTGTCACCAAATGGATACTAAGATCCCTAAACACGCTGCACTTACCTCCACAACATTCTCTAAACTAAGATCTGATATTAAGTCGAGTGAAGATACACTCAATGAAGGTTTAGTTAAAATTGCAGAGCCCCTTCTTGTTTCTTGTACTGAAGCAGCTCTTTACTTCTAGTCCTTCTAAATGCAAAGAACCAATTTCTTGGCAAGAAAACCAATGTTCCGTCAGACATAGTGCGTCTATGTCCACTTCATTCATGTACGTTTACAATTCCAGTGTTTTGTTAGTAGCAGATCGAACATTTAGGTGGAAAAGATTTAGCTTGCAGTCTGAAATTGTATTGAAGGGACCTGAGTTTTTTGGCGTTGGAGGTTCAGAAATGGTTAATTATAGTCTCCCTGGGCCACAAATGTTCGCACATGACTTTGTCTCTTCTTTCATAGGGCATCATGATTTTGAATGAACTTTCGTGTGCATCCTTTTTGGTCCTCATTTTTTCAGAGGTTACTCCTTGATCCAGGTTCGTCGTTTTAAAAACTGTCAAAGTATTATCCTTCGCTGTTTCGGGGGCTAGTTCAGATAAGAACAGCCAGGAAATTTTCTTAGCGGCTTTAAGCTGGGGATAGTCATTGGTTCCCTTTAATGGCACTGGTGGTAGTGTTTTTTTTTACGTCGGGTGACCCCGTTGTTGTTGGTCTTATGTTGATCACGGTCAGGGATGATTTTTCCGAGCTTTCCCACTCTTGTCCAGGAATTTCCTCCTTTATTTTTTGTAGTTTCTTCAGTTTCCTTTGTTTTGTTTACATTACGGATGTTTATATTTTCAGAAGTAGGGTTAGGTGTCACAGTAGCTTCAACCACTGCACATAGTTGTTATATGTACCGTGTTTCAACGTCAGATACATCTATGTCATCTGTCATGAGATTTTGACATTGACTTTTGGGTTAATTAGACCTACTAATTTTTCGAGCATCTGCGAATTGCCTACGATTTTCGACAACTTAGACAGTTGACATTGATGACGTTGCAGTAGCACTAGGAGTGGGGGAAGCCATCCCGCCACTTTTTTGTTTACCTTTTTTGCTGGATGTTTTCTAGCTCTTCTATCTTTTCTTCAAGAAAAATCACCTTGGATTTGAGTTTCCCTTCATTTTCCTCCAATAATTGGACTTTTTCATTTAGTATCTTCACCAATTCGGCAAGACTCTCGATGTCGACTTTTGCTCCGCTCTAAACATGCAGGGTGGAAAGCGTAACTGCACTTTTTGCACTTTGCCGCTGTTATGATATATTTTTAACAGTGAAAACACGTATTTTATACCTTTTTAATCTCGGAACTATCGCCAGACTTGCCATCGGCGACCATGTTACTTATACATCTGAATTTACCTAATTTTATAATCGCAACCTGATTTATGTCAAATTTTCCAAATAAGCTTGCGGCTACGCTTCCAAAAAGACATTTTAAAACTGACCAACTGACAAAAGCAAAAACCATAAAATAGTTATCTATGGAACAAGTGTGTAAAGTGACCTTTTTTTATGAATGGGAATATTGACGCATGAGCCGTAGGCGACAATCCCATGAATAAAAAATAGCGTACTTTACACATGAGTAGCATACAAATTTTTTTCTACTACCAAAAAATATACCAAAAAACAAAAATATTCTTAAATTACTTTAGGAACAAGTGCGTAAAATATATATTGTTTTACGCACTGCCCCAAATGTCAAAAAATATGACATATTTATTTTACGCACTAGCGCGTAAAATAACTTATTTTACGCACTGCATATTAAACAGGCCTATTTTACGAATCTTGGAGAGTGCCAAAAGTGAGTATTTTACGCAAGTATTTTACGATCGTATAAAAAATATACTTTTTCTAATTAAGTAATTATTTATATACTAACAAAAAGTGGTATGTATGTACAATGTTATTTAAAAATTGAACATTTTAAACAATTTTTGGTTAGATATTTTCTTCGACATTTCCAACATCTTCGACATACTCTAGAGCATTACTGCTTATATCTTGATGTCGAGCATAACTTAAATACCAAATAACACTTGCAATGTGGCAGCACATACCTACCACTCGTGCTTCGGTTGCACAAGTGAAGTAAGTAGTATCCCTTTATTTCGTTGCGTGTATTATTGTATTTAACAAATAGTTGATATTTTGTTGCATCTTTGTGTCTGGAAAAAATCCTGACTTTTATCAAATTATTTAAGTTTAGCCCTGTATCTATTTGCATAAGATGACTATAGGGTATCAAGAAAACACTCCGTATTTCAGAAATTAGACCAGTGAAGGCAATCCGTCCGGGTCGAGGTTTAAGCGAATCTATCTGGTACACGTAATATTATTGTTTCAATTCAACGAACGCGCTATCAAACGCCGACAACAAGGATGACTTAACCTTGACGACCTTGCACTGTTATTATAATAATATATACAAGTCTTGAACCTACATCAACTCGATATATATAGGAGATTAGAAGACTGAGGAACAATCGCTACCAGTTAGTATAAGCCGTATTATACAACATAATATAATGATAATCATAGCGAGATTATAAGTAATAATTGATGTGAATACAGAACTCAAATATTACCTGGAGTATTATCCAAATGAGTAAAAGAGTTCTACATGGCGGCCCTGCCATTCGCAACGTGTGCCGTGAGTTTTGAGTGCTATGTGCCTCGGTGGATCCTGTGAAATATGGGTACGACCAACTCCAAGCAATCGGAGATCACCGACTCTGGTATGGTAAACTCCAACTTCATAGTGGAGCAAGAAGAAATCAGGATGCCAACGGACATGAGAATATCAATATACATTTTAGTGGCAGCAGCTATAGCCGTACTATCTCTAAAACTAAGAGCCGCTTACCGGAAGGGAGTGAAACGGCAGTTAACCAGAAGAATGGTCATCAGAGCGCAGGGAGCCGATTTTAGCAGCTCATAGGACCACAGTTGCGGATGAGTAAGACAATTTTCGTAAAATTAAGTGATTACGTGACCAATGAACAAAGCGAACTTTTAAATTTCACGATTTTACAGCATATTATCATTATTACTATTTTTTTTTCTCCTATTAGGATTATTCGTATTATATCTATAAGCTCTATATTACTCGTACCAATGTATTATTACCGTTATTTTTTCACCGACACTTATTATTATTACGCTTTATTTTCATTACTACTATTTATTGGGGGATCCATATGATTTTATCAATCTTATTTTTAATAGTTCTACATAATTTTAAGTTTACTTTCGCTCTATTTTGCACAGTATCTTGTATACTTTACTATTTTATGTAATAAGTCATCGTACCCCCAAAATACTAGCAACAGCGAATCCATTTTATGAACGAGTGGGAAAAGACCTTGTCCAGGCTACAGGACATAAAATTTACTATTAATAACGAAGCGAAGCGAATTCTTAAAAAAGATACGCCAAAGGCGGAAAACGTTAAAAAAGAAATTTGTGATAATTTACTAAACTTATACAATAAATTTATCAAAGTCGTTCGGACAAGCGATGAACAAATACTTACCGTTAAAAAACTCTTTACATCAATAAAAGACAAAATAATACGTGCTTATCAAGTGTTGAAAGTCCTATATAAGATTCCTACTTCGTATATCGAATATATTGACCCTGAAGTGTTGGAAGAAGACATAGAAGGAACCGAATCAGAGGAAGATACGCAAACAGATTTCAAAATGGCTATGACAAACGCCGAATTTTTCAATTTAGCGAGCAAATTTTTCCTACTGAATTGGATATCGCACCCGATAAATTACAGACCGTGATTGACGCTCTTACACTTCTACAGGTGAACTTAGAAAACCGCGAAACCAATGCGGTAGCCTACGTAAAGACAACATTAATTGGAAAGTCCAAAGACCTGATAGAAGCAAGCGACACTTTAACCACAATAATAGACAAACTTAGAGCAGGAATTAGGATAGAAAGCTCGCAAACAACCAGTGCAAAGCTGTTCAGCCTCAAACAAGGCAATAAAGACAAATCCAGGTTTGCTTCAGAGATGGAAGACCTAGCACAAAGGTTAAAGAGGGCATACATCCACGAAGGAGTCCCGGTAGCAATAGCCGAAACCTACACTACAAACGCAACAGTTAAGGCCCTAATAACAAATTCAACCTCAGATAAGGCTAAATTGGTCATGGAAGCCGGAACATTCAACAACTGTGAAGATGCATTATCAAAAGTCTTAACCGTAAATGACGAGACATCAGTAAGTTCAGTACTATATACAAGGCCATTTTACCCAACGAAATGGCGTGGCACATTTAGAGGAGGCAATAGAGGTAATTTTCGGAAATAATTGCACAAGTGCATCAAAATTACCGATAATTTTGCATGACAGCGTGTTGTCTAAAAGCTGCATGAGTTCATTTTCATATTTTGGAGAAAGAGCCCGACACCGAAGGTGGAGGGCTCTTTTTCCAAAATTTGAAAATGATCGAATGCAGTTTTTCTAAGACAACACGCTCGAATGCAAAATTATCTGGTTATTTTGATGCACGAGTGTAATTCGGGGGAATATTTCCCGAATAAGGACCTGGTTTTAAAAAAGACATTTTTATTCTTTTTTTTTATACAAAAACGTACATGTAACTGTAAACAAAGTAAAGGGACGCACAAATATGATTTTTTTAATCCGAAACGAGGCATTTTTAATAATATATATTCATTTGACTTTGACGTTATAAATTGTCGCTGACATCGTAGGTTTACAATGGAATTACCATAGATACGTACAATGCAATTATCGTTGTGCTCTTTCGGTTTCTATAGTGCAATTATCGCTGTAATTTTCCGGTAATTGCACCCCTCTAATGGGATTTTTTATACATGAGGGAAATATTCGCCCAAACAATGCACAGTACGATAATTGGAGACAGAGTCACAACAACAAAACTGATCGTTGCTTACAGAGGCAGAGCTAATCATTATGGAAATGGGGCCAGGGATAACCAGCAGCATAGGTCTAGAGAAAACAACCGATACGTAAGGCAGCTGGCAATAGAAGATAACTCGGAAAACTCCGAGGACCTTCAGCAAGGTCCAGCCAGAGGGTCGTAAATATCTTTAACTTAGACCTCACACTTTCGAACGAACTTTGTATCCATCAACTCGGAAATGACTGGAAACAACACGATTGTATTTCTTATAGACACAGGCGCTGACATATCACTATTCAAAAGAGGAAAAATAAACCCACTACAGGTTATAAACAAAGCTGAAGTCTGCAAAATAAAAGGAGTCACAGATGGTGCGGCAGCATCAATAGGTACTACAAATACAAAACTTTACTTCAGAGAATATCAAGTAGTCCACAATTTTCATATAGTCAACGACGATTTTTCTATTCCCGCAGATGGAATCCTAGGTAGAGACTTTATAGTAAAAAATCAATGTCACCTAGATTATGCCAACTGGATGATGGCCGTAAAAATCGGAAATCGGTTTATAAACGTTAACATCAACTCAGGCCCAGCAGATGACATCCTTCAATACCTCCAAGATGTGAAATAATAAGAAAAATAAAAAACCTAAAACGCCTAAAAGGATGTTCGGTAATCTTAAACAAAGAGATAACCCCAGGTGTTTTTATAGCGTCCTCAATCGTTTCTGAAGAAAGTTGTTACAGTTCAAAATCTCACTGTCACTTATTTTTGAAGTAGATTTATCTGGACAAAAAGGTGAAATCGTTTACCTTCAATTCGGTATTGGTACTATACGTACATCTTTACGTAAAACAGAAAATTAGTTTAACTTAGTTTAAATCTATATAGCTTCGATTTCTTTCACTATGAATATATCGGTGGTATATGGATGCTCCATTTGTATTGAATACTTTAGTTTAAAGTACCATATTCAAGACTAATAACATTAAAATGGGGATAATACTTATATTTTCAAATTACGCGGTAGTCATAGCACGCTTTACATCTAGTTCAATAAATTTAAGGTTAGAACTCGAGTGTGCGCGTCAACGACTGTGCATAGTCGTGTACTGAAATTTTGTTTATTTGTTGTTATCGTTATGAAAGGAATGATTAAAGTTGCATTTATTATTGGGGATATTAATTGAATGTTGATTTTAGTCGAATGTATGTTTCGGGTAAATTGTTCAGTTGAAGTTTTTCTACAGGAAACGTCTGTAAATGGCTGATAGTTTCTGGTTCTGTGACGAGTCGTCCCTGACTTTCAACAGATGAACTACTAATGTCAAAATCAAAAAGATCCTTTCAAAAGTAAAAAAATGTTCAGCGAATTAAATTCAATTGCACCGAATTAAGGTTCCTCCTAATACATTATAGGGACTTTTTAAATAATATCTATAAAAATCGAGAGTCAATTGATAAGTGTGCTGGATATATCCAAACAAAAGACTCCTTCAAACATGTAAAATGGTATTATTTCGTAACATTTTTAGACTCTGAAACTGCTAAAGATGTGGCAAAATTTTGGGCAAAATGTTTGTTTGCTTCGTTTTGTTAGGATTTTTTCTGCGAATCGTCATTTATACGTGTTAAGGATTATCTGAAAACGAACCTTCC
>JAEQML010068137.1:0-18501 GCA_016904865.1 Pissodes strobi | reverse complement strand
TAAGATTTATTGTTCGACGAAATGTCAGGAACAGCACGACGAAATGGAAGAGTTGAGATGCTCTTATGTGACAAAACTACAAACATTCCAGTATGAGCTGAGAACGAAGGAGGAGTATATCGCACGACTGGAACGCAGAAGTCTGAGCTTTGAAAAAGACGTATTTGACGCCGAAGAAAAGTTTACAGCTCAGTTACATGAATTAAACCAACGTAATAGATTACTGTCCAATGAAGTCCGGGAGCTTAAAGGGCCCGGAAATAATATTTTCGAGCAAGTAGCAACATGGAAAGCAGAACGAGAAGAAGCCACTTACATTCCGTTACTCTGCACAATGAATAGTGGAGTTCTAGACTTTCAATCTAAAAGAGAGCTAGTTGCCTATATTATTAATGACTAAATTTCTGCGCAAACAACAACACAAACCTCCATACCCATCCACAAAAACACGCGCATAGAACAAAATAAGGATAGTAATTTTTTATAATAACGCCTATCCCAGCTGGATCTGTAGACGTCGAAAATTGTATTTCATCGAAAACGACGGGAACCAATGAACCATCGGCAAAACTTTTTCAATGTGACTACCAGAACGTGGGGGGACTTAGAAGCAAAACTGTTCAGACTTTGACTGCGGTAAGGGCAACTGATTACGATAGTATTTCATTCACAGAATCGTGGCTTACAGAGGACATCTATAGCAATGAAGTTTTTGGTTCGGATTACCTAGTTTACCGAACAGATAGAAGGTACGAAGCCCTAAACTGCACAAGAGGTGGGGGTGCCCTGATAGCTGTAAAGCCTTGTTTTGATTCACAGGTGCTACCAAACAGTGACGATATCTCCTTTGAGGATGCAGACCTATGCATCCTCAAAGGAGATATATAGTTAACTTGAGCGACCAGTCTATAATTATTGTGTGCGTTTACTTTCCTCCGAATTCTTCAGTCGGATCGTTTGAAAAGTTTCTACAGGCTTTGGAAAACACCCGGAAAAAATACAAGCAGTGTAAGCTTTTGATCCAGGGGGAGTTTAACTTGCCAGCTACTAGGTGGGAATTCGACAACGGCACTCTTATACCTACCAATCCGTCATCAACATCTCCAGAAGCATTGGTTACAGATATGTTTATTAGCGAGTTACAGCAAGTGAACCAAGTACCGAACGAGTATGACAGATACCTGGATCTTGTGTTTTGCGATGAATTTCCAGAATTGACAGTAAGACTTGCTGATTCCCAGCCACTTAGTCGGATCGTTCAGCACCACAAACCACTGGAAATTTCATTTTCCCTCTTAGGCCTTACAGTGCTGGAGACAGATAATGTGGTGATGTATAACTTTAAGAGGGGAGACTACGCAAGCTTGAACACCTTTTTCACAATCCTCGACTGGAAGTGGCTAGATGATTGTTATGACGTTGATCATAAGGTTAACACTTTTTATAATATCTTGTTTGAGAGTATAGAAAAATACATCCCAAAAATGCAAGCAAGGAATAAAAAGTACCCTAGATGGTACACATCAAACACAATGAAATCATTTAAAAAACAAGAACAAAGGCTACCAACGATTCAAATCTTCTAGGAGTCGGGAAGATTACAGGGTATACTCTGATCTACGGAGAGAATCAAAATACTTAATTGAGCTAAGCTATATCCTGTATGTCTCAAATACAGAACACATGCTATAAATACTTCTGGTCATACGTTAATGCGCTTAAGCAAAATGGTGGTAACGGTATTCCTAAAAACATGGAACACCGCGGTAAGTTAAAAAAGTCTCCCGCGCAAATAGCCGATGCATTTGCCGAACATTTTGAGAGCTGCTATAAACATCCTAGCACTCAACTGACAGTTGTCGCAGAACCAGAATTCGTCACCGTCTCGCATCATCATTTTAGATCAGATGAAGTTTTGCAACGGCTACGATGTTTGGACGTACATAAAAGCACGGGATCTGATGGAATTCCTGCGATGCTACTGAAGGAATGCTGTGGTTCTCTGGCAACTCCACTAAGTCGCCTATACCAGGTTTCGTTCGACATGGGCCACTTTCCAGATATGTGGAAGAACCCCTGGCTTATTCCGTATTTTTAAGTCTGGTTCAAGAAAGGATATCGCAAACTACCGTGGGATTTCATTGTTACCGACAATATCGAAGGTGATGAGATTTTTGAGTTGTTCAAGCATCATATATCGCCTTACCAGCATGACTTTTACAAGGGAAGATCAACGGCAACTAACCTAGGTATGTTTCATGACTATTTGACGAAGGAAGTTGAAGATGGAGCTCATGTGGGTGTCATCTACACGGACCTTTCTAAGGCTTTTGATAGAGTAAGAGTAAGCCATCAATTGCTCACTGAGAAGCCTTTAAGAATGGGACTTACGCGTTCACACATTAAATGGATCCAATCTGATCTTCTGGGAAGAAAGCAGCGAGTGAGGATTGGCAGTGTGTTGTCGCTGAAGTAAATTGTGTGTCTGGTGTTCCGCAGGGTTCCCACCTAGGCCCAGTGCTTTTTTTGCCGTATGTCAACAGTGTCGTATCGGTATTTCAAAAGTGTAGATGTCTTCTCTATGCCGACGATCTTAAATTGTTTTGTGTTGTTGAGTCCACGCATGACTGTCTGCAAGTACAAAGAGACCTACGAAATCTAGTCAACTGGTGTGATGCCAACTGTCTAGAAGTTAATGTCAATAAATGTAAAGTTATGTCAATTTGTAAACGTATATGTCCGCTAAAATATCCGTACTCAATTAATAATCATATCTCATTTTAATGATTTAGGCGTAACATTTGGTAGCGACTTAAGTTTCAACAGACACATGGACGATAATGTGATATTAAGGGCGTCAAGAATGTTGGGTTTTCTGCGGCGTACTTGTAGAGATATCTGTGATATTAGAGCAATTCAGTCATTATATAATTGTCTGGTTCGAATTTTAGTAGAATATAACAGTATTATATGGTGCCCTAACTATAATTTATCAAACACAACGTTTAGAACAACTTCAAAATAGATTCGTAAAATTTTTGTTGTACAAAATGAGTTTTCCCTACAAAGGCATTAACTATTCAATAAGAATTCAATTGGCCGGACTTGAGAGTTTAGAACAACGTAGGAACAACACTTTTGCATACTTTTTGTACAAATTGATTTATGGTCAGATTGATTGTGCAGACCTGCTGTCGCAGGTACTTTTTCGAATGCCTCAGAGAACCACTAGATCCAGACAATTATTCTATAAAAGTCATCACCGCACAATTTACGGATCCCAGCGTTTCTCTGATAGGCTAAGAAGAAATTTCAATGAACATTTTGACACCGCTGATATTTTTAGATATAGTTTTATAACTTTTAAGTGTAAAATTAGATTTAGCTAATTAGTATAGTTTAACTTAACACTAGTTATTGTACAATTTGGAGTTTTTTCTCTGTATGTACTGTGGAATAAATAAATAAATAAAAGAGTCAAAACCTATTTTTTTTAACTTCTAATTAATGAATATATGATCCAAACAAGTTCAAGTCTGGCCTAGTGACAGTGTTAATATAAGAGACGAAACCCATGGAAGACATAGCAGATATATAATCATTCATAACGTTATCCGTTGAATCCAAGACGTTTATATATATTATATGTCACCTATAAATATTTCAATATTTTGATTTATTTCAAAAAAATGTAGTAAAGTTTTGTTTAGGTATAGGTGGAGGCCTATATACACAGCTGTTATTCCAAAAGTTACATTATTTTTTTCAAACGACAATCTACCCAAGAATTGGGCATCCCTATATGGGCAAAAGTACACTCAATATTTCAGTATGATTACATCGTCATTTTTATTGTAATTCGCTTCATTATAGAAAGTGTCATATCCAAGGATCGTATACTGATCCGTTGACAAAACCTGAAAACATTAACTCAAAACAATAACATCATTATGAAATAATTTAAAACCTTCCAAAAGTAAAATTAGGTTATCAAAGTTTTTGCTTATACTTCTTATATTAATATGTAGTATATAAGGTTTTTATTCCAATCTATTCTAGTGTGTAGTTCCATATCGCATATCGGTCACCAGTCGTCGATAAGATAAATCATCCAACTCCTTGAGGCCATCCAAAATTTCGTTATGTTGTAATAAAACCATTAAGAACCATAATTAATTCGACTCTTCAATATTTCAATGTGGTATTTGGTAGTTGGACATTTCAGATCCGAAGCCGCGTGATCAATAGAATAGTGTTTTTTAAAACCATCATTTGTCAAAACAAAACAATTATACATTTCTTGATTACTATCATATTCATCTGTGCAGATAATACAAGTTTTTCTGCTCTTTTGTGGTCGTAACCCTGGCAATTAAAACATTTGAACACATTGAGATCCTCCATGTAGGCGTAGCGTTGCCATCCTATATTTACTCTTTATTTGCTCACAAACTTAAAATATATACCCTGATAATATTCTATAAAAATTGGTGCGTAATTCCTATTCTTGGTTCTACTAACGTAGGTGATTTTGAATCTGTCGTCAGCCCCAATCCATTTATTTTGTTTCTTTATACATTCTTCTAGTTCACTGTTCGTTTTATTTCCATCATATCCGGTAATTTTTACTCTAGGGGATTTCATTTTTGATATTTCAAATAGAACTATAAATATATTTATTGCCACTGTGGTTACAAATAACATTGGGTAGTCAAAAAAAAACAACAGCAAAGATAAAAAATAAAAATAAGCTAAAATAAAATAAGAGTAAGACTAAACTAACACCTAACGAAAAACCATACAAAAAACACAAAAAAAAAACAAAAAACGAAACAAGTCATAAAAGAAACAATCAAACAATGAAAGTACAGCCAATTACAAGGACGGTCATGATTTAAAAAAATTCTAGCAAAGGACAAGCAACAAATAAAGATATAAAACTGCAATTGAAAACTAAGACAGTTTAACGAAAATTAGAGTAAAAGAATACAATGACATTCCTGGTCACTAACAACTAGCAATAAACACAGATGTGACCAGGACTGGTACTCTTCGCATTCTGATGTGGAAAATACTCATGTATAGCCGATGAGAGCTAAAAAAGTGTTTCAGTTTCCTTCAAAATGTTATGTAAGCTGTTTCATTCCTTAGTGACGTGCAAGGTATTAAAACATGTATCCCCATATAATAAGGCCTTTTCTCATATATTGCACTCGAATGGCTGGACACCATAAGATCACTTCCATGTCTTGTCAATCTATGACCACTGAACTATATACTCTGGAATAACAATAAGCTTGACAGCATGGCAAATTTACGACCGAAAAATGTAAACAAAACAAGCAGCCGCGGAGTCTGCGCAATAGGACAAGCGATTTTAAAGCAGAGGGGAGTAGCACAGATCCGTACTTAGGAATTTTGATTTAATTGGCTAGTTGGAAAATTGATGCCGTTCTCATCTGAAATATCTGTGAAGTCATGAAAATAATAATGAATATGTTATTAGCGATCATATTGAATTGAATAACAATATTTTTGACATAATATGTAAGTGACACTACAAATAAAAGCAACTTATAGACGGCTAAGAAAATTACGATTTTGCTTCGGTTTGCGGATCTATCAAGGGTGGAAAAGCTATACTCCGTGTTTATTTGAATGCCTGACATACGTCAAATTTAGTTTTAAATGCAATAAAGGTAAAGCAAACGTTGGTTTAAAAATTTGGTGATATTATTAGAGAAATTGGTAATATATTATAACAGAATGAAAAATGGTGAGCAGCCAGCGGCTGTTGTGCACATAGGCCACCATGTGGGATTATAGCAGTTTATTTCATTTTTGTGAGCACGTTATCAGTGTCAATTAAACATTTTAGAACAGGTGATGCTTGCCTACAGCGCGTTTCATTTGTGTTTAAAAAGGGCTCGCAATTGGATTAAGTATTACATAATTATTTCTAACCAATCATTTTCTCAATTTCAAGAATCTCTATATGGATGCTTGTAGGATAACATGACACTGACAGCATCTCAGTCATTCTAAAAGGATGGACAGACTTTAAGTGATTTATTAAAATTGAAGATCAGTTTTTTGTTATTTCATAATTAAAATCCATATGTAATGATTCTATACCTACCTGGAAAATTTCCGAATTTGATTGAAATCAAAAAAATAATATAAATTGATACATTTATTTATTATCAAATAACAAAATTGGTAACGTATGGTACACAACGTATAGCATAATAATAAAAGTAATACCAATACCACAGAGTTTAAGACAAAAGGCAAACAATTCTGAGGATAAATTAATCCTTAATAATAGGGGACTTGAATTTTTTTTATTTCTTTAATATATTTGCCTACCTATAAAGACAGCACACACCAAATATCAGCCCTCAAATCGCAATATTTAAGTTGCAATAAACAATTATTAAAGTTGTTACCGCAAGCTATTAATTTTAAACGACACGTGACGTCACGCCGCTCGTTCGATCGGAAGGCCGTCACTGACATATTATCTTAAAATGTCAGTGAAGGCAGTACAGTAGCCATAAGTATTCACAAACTCATTAACTAGTTTTTCTATAAACCTACCTGTTAGTTTTAACGCCGCGAACCTTAGCAAGAGAAAAGCTTTCGGCATTTTTTTATGTAAGACGCCACTATAAACATATCCAGTAGTTGTAAATTGTCAGACTGTCCTTTAAAAAAAACCGACGTCAGTAATTTTGAAAGACAACTCTGCTAAGGGTGCTAAGACGTTCCCTGCTCTGCCGTCTGTCAGGTGCGACGACAAACGAGCTACCTAACGTCACAACCGGATCCCAGCCATGGACATTACAAGAATAATTTGAATTTGCAGTTTTTAATTGCTTATATTTATTATACAAAAATAAAAAATTAGTTTTTTTGTGAACTGTGGTTCTTTTAATAGTATTAAATTGCGTTTGTGAGTAATATTTTTCAAATTTAATTTTTATGCAAGTTCCCCATTTAATAGCATGTGCAGCCAAATATCAACGTCTAGTCATAATAAGATGCTTATAATTGGCGCTAAACCTCAACCAACTAAGTTTTGCGAAAAAGTGGTGTGCAGTTTCCAAAAGGCTCTGTGATATTTATTTATCATTTAACCTCCTGCAAACACATGAGCCATGTACTTAAACGTAAGAGTGCTTACTGGTTTCGTGTACAAAATTATATACAAACAAAACACAGACAAGGGAAGAAAATAAAAATATATAGAAAAAAACAGAGAATATAAAATGTTCACTACAGAAAATTCACTAGAGTATATTGTTGTTTAAAATCTCAGTTTTAATTTGCCCTACTGTAGAATTAAAGAGATCTATATCACATTTTTGTATAAAATTGTTACACACATCATTCTAACTATAGGAGAACTATTTAGGGCTAAACATTGGAAAAGTTTGTTATTTCTTATTCTTAAGTTTAATTTAGGAAGTACAAATGTTATATTGTTAATTAAGCAACATTTCTTATACTTTAAATTGTTAACTATATTGTAAATAAATAGAACATCATTCAAACTACGTCTAACACTTAATTTTACCATTTTAAATTCGATTAGCATACTGTTATACGAGACCATATAAGGATAGGCATTGCGCGTTTTTCAGTGCAGGTATCTCAAAAATCTTTATTGTACCCTTTCGATCAGGTCAACATGACCCACTGCTTGAGATGCCCAAATAACTGAAGCATACTCCAGATTTGGTCTAACTAGACTATTGTATAAAGTTATTATTGTTTTAATATCTTTAAAATGTTTTGTATTCCTGATTACAAATCCAAGGAGTTTATAAGCATTATTTACAATGGTTTCATAATGTTCGGTAAATTTTAAGTTTGTTTCCAAGCGGACTCCAAGATCCATACATTCGGATTTTCTACTCAACACCAGGTCATCAACCATGTAATGAAAATTTGCAAACTTTATTTTACGTTTGAAAGTCGAAACATGTCATTTACTAATATTTAATGACATTTTATTTACATTAAACCATTCAGGTACTGAATTCAAGTTACTCTGAAGTCCATAACAATCATCAAAAAATTATATATGCCTCTATAACTTAAAGTCATCTGCAAATATGAGACACTCTGAATGTTTTACACAGTTTGGTAAATCATTCACGAAAACTAAGAACAACAGAGGACCAAGCCTGGTACCCTGTGGCACCCCAGATATTGATATGTATTGTTTTGAGATTTTGCTACCAACTTTAACTTGTTGGGGTCTAATGGTGAGATCAATGAAAAACCAAATTTACCCAGCTTGTCCACAAGTATACCGTGGTCAATCCTATCAAAGGCCTTTGCAAAATATGTTAATATAACATCTAGTTGATCTTTATTATCCATAGCCCTAGCTACTGCTTCTGTAAGGATGCTCAAATTGGTGACGATTGATACACCTGGGAGAAAACCATGCGTTAAAAAACACTAATGGGCCTGTAATTATTAACCAAGCCAATGTCTCCTGATTTGATGATAGGAGTTGCAGCTGCATATTTCAATCTTTCAGGAAATGAGTTTGTCCTTAGACATACATTGAAAATTGTCATTAACGGAGCATATAAGATATCAGAACATCCCTTATAAATATATGAAGAAATGTCATCCCTCCCAATGGCCTTTTTCGGCTTTAACTTCTTAATACTTGTTTTAATCCGTTCCTCTGTGATAGGGGAAAATGTAAAGTTACCATAATACTCAGGATTAGGTTTCCCAGATTGCTGAAATACTTCCAATAAATTCGATATGCTTTCTTATGGCAATTTCATCGATGACCAATGAAACTATGGTTTCTTCATTTTTGTCTCTGTTTTCAGTAACAATCCGTTTGAGGGTTTGAAAGGAGCAAGCAGTAAATCCCGGATTACAGTCGATTCCACTAAGCCTTGTTCTAATGACCGAACATGAAGGCAAAGCTAGACAAAAAGTTTTGCGAACATATTCATAGTCCTTAGTGGAATAAAATTGTAAAGTCAGTGCAAAACTCCTGAGTTCTTTAGGAAATTGTGTCCTAGTTTGCTTCTTGTTTTTATCAGTGTTTTAGATATTTTGCATGCATCTTCTCAAAATTGCTAATGGAACTCCAGAGATTGATTTCGTTAAGTTCCCTAAAGCATCACTGGAAATCAATCTTTTGTTATGTAATTCTTTAGTGATCTGTTGAAGACTACTGACTTTTTTTTGAAGTCTTGTTACTTTCCTTTTTGAACTGTACAATTTTAAACGTAGCTGCCGATTTTCTGCTGTTGTCTTCTGTGTTTGTGTGTATAAACGACGGGGTGATAGGCTGTAACAAAAATTACTTTATATAAACAGCGGAGCCTTTAAAAGAACGCAGATTTTAAGCAAATTTCAAGATTAAATATTATAAAAAAAATTTTAGTGCTAACAAAAGCTAGTTTCTACCATATTACCCAAGTAACAAAAGAAGCTTTAATACGGTTTTCAAGACGTTGTTACAGCCAAATGAATAAGACTCACTTAAAACCTTTTGCTCTAGACCTCTTGAAGGTAAGATAAAGGCCTTTTTACAGCAAAAGAGCCCACTCCTATGAGGGTCTCAAGACCAAATCTTAAAGCTTGTTTAAAACCAACTTGCATTGAAATAGATTCTCTTATCATTGCCTTTAAGGTAATTATAAAACTTTTAACAAGTGTCATTTAAAACCATAGAATTTATAGTGATCTAAGATTAGGATGAGTTTAAGAACTTTGAGATTTATAATATCTTTAGATATTATTATCATAACCTGTAAACCATTTACATGAAACAAATGTCCGTCATGTGATGTCGTCTAGTCGGTGATGCATTCCAACTCCTAAGAATAAACATGGAGGAAATGCAATGCCAAAGTCTGATAAATTTGCCGAAATAGGAACAAAAATTATAACGCAGTCGGCTTTTTCGATGAAGTAAAAATTAAAGCACTTTAAATTTACTGCTTTTTTTAAATAACTAAATTATTACCGACTAATTCTTAAACGGTTTAATTAGTAAACATAAAAATGTTTGCTTGTAATCTTATATTGTATTACTGTTAATATCATTTTATTTTTTAAGGGAAGAACTGCGAAATTTTGATAAAATTATTGAATAATATTACCTCGCTAAAATAGTTCCAATATGGAGGCCTGTGTTGTTTGTAAAAAAATATGGCTTATCATTTAAAAGCTCAAGGTTTCTTAGAAAGAAGACATAAATCCTATTAGCTTTGTCATAACATTTTATTTACTGTAATTAATCTGTTTACTCTTAACTGTTCCTAAGAGTAAAGCTTCTTAGTCTTGACCAAGGTTGCCTGCTCATAGAACTGCTTGGCCTTATCACGGTGTCGCATAAGTCTTCTAGCGCTGCGATCAAGTTTTCCGCGCCCAATTAAATCATCATAACCTCAAACTTTGTCCAGTTTTATGTTGATCTGCATTTTCATTTATTATCTTTAAAGATTGCAACTTTACTTTTTTTTAAATTACTACTTTTTTTTAACATTTTCAACATTACCATCACAATCCTCAGAGTACCATATCAAGTTGTGACTCAGGTTCCTATAATTTTTAGTTCTCTTCCAGCAGCTGGGATGAAAGGTTTTATTACATGTTGTTAGTTTTATTTTTGCAGCACTTGAACACGTCAGACATCGCTTCAGATATTCAGGAAATACACTTGGACGACACTATGCAATTTTCAAATCGACACATGTTTTGTTTAAATTCGTTACACTGCCATGCCATAATAAAGGGGATTTGAATCTGTATTTCAATTCTTCTGGATTCAAATACTTTTTACATTTCGAGCAAGCCACTGCTGCTAGCCACTACCGCTCAACAATTATTGATTGAGCCTCGTATAAATGCAAAACGCAGACCAATTTAGGCATGAAGTTGGCTATTCGCACAAAAAATATAGGTTTCAAAGAAATATGCTTATCAGTTGGGCTGATAAGCATATTTCCATTTATATTAAAAACTGAGTACTTTGATATCGATAAATGTCCGATTTGAAGTATAATTAACAATTTTCCCTTTATGTTATAGAACGTTACACAAACACTTTACACAATTGCACAATAATACTGGAAAAAAAATCGCAAACAAGTGAATACCAAACAACCATACATTCAAGAATTAACACATTAAATAATCGAAATTAAGAGAGCAACATTTAGACGTGCACGTTGTTTCTTTTTACATGTAGAAACATATAGTAAACTATAGGGCCATTGCATGTAGTAAACTATAGGGCCATAAATGAATAAAATAGTTGAATGAAATAATACAAGCTCGAGATGCCTCTCTTCCACTTAACTTGACTTTTTTTGACAACTTTGACTCCATTTCATTGTCTTACTTCATTCTGTTGTTTGAAAAATGGTGTTCAGTGTAGAACAGATTGTATCGTTAACCTTTATTTTAAAATGTTTTAAGTGTATTTTGTATTTTTAATTGGGGACCTTTTTTAAATTGTGATGTAAGACTATATTTATCTTGTATGACTTGTCTATAAATTTGTATTTTTCAGACCAATAAATATTATTATTATTATTATTATTATTATTATTATTATTATTATTATTATTATTATTATTATTATTATTATTATTAATTATTATTAAAAAACATACAAACAGCAACGTATATAATTATACCTCTGTAGAGTGTGATATAAACTGCAGACTGCCGAGGTATCGGCTTTGACGCCACTGCTGTTAATACTGACTATAGGACCAGTGGCAATTGCCAATCGCCTAATACTTAATGAAACAAAATCCATGAATTTAGATAATTGATGGCGACGTCGAAATTGTGAGGTTTTTGGGCAATTGCCTGAACTCTAAATGTAGTGTGGGTTAGTTTGGGTTATTTTGTCATTCTGAAGCTTAAGCAACCCATACCACTCGCAACTCTTCTAACTTCATATTAAGTATGCCATTTTATACTGTCATCTTAATTAAAATAGAATCTTATTGAGTCAAACGACTAATTGTATGTGGAGTCCGTAAACTTCAAAAACGCACTTAATATTTAATCTCAAACCCCTCCATTCCAGCAAACCAGTCTTTCACAGTGAGGAAATTCTGATAAGCATATTATTCTCCATCTACATTCTGAAATATGTAATATGCATATCAGAATAGAGGCGATTTCGTCCAAATCTGCGAGACTCATGCCCCATGTATATCACTAGAACAAGGAACAAATTCCGAGGCTCACAACCGCCCTATATGAAAAGTCATCTTATTATGTACGCGTTAAAGTAAATATTTAACAACTTAATTGAATTGAAAAAGAGACGAAGACCACAACAAATAAATGCGAAAATCGTATCAGATTTTAGAATTTTACAGGTATGATATCGATGCACACAATTTGCACACAATTTGAAAATATTAATACCTGAAGAACTTCTCATATTCAATATGGAGCTGACTGTCTTTCAATCTTCGAATTGTTCTTCAAATTTTCTTAACTATCGCAGTTTTCATTGCCAATTGCGACGGATCACTTACCAAAAACTTGTACTTAAAGCATATCATAGACCAGTTTGCATCCGCGAAAACAACAGAGATGCAATTGTAGTTTTTTATGTTTTGTTTATTCCATGAACCTTATTTTAAATTTGTATTTCATTGACTTCAAAGCTTGAATAAAAAAAGCATTTACTAGAATTACTCCTGTTTTGCTGCTAATAATACAATAAACTAGTTTCTATTAAAAGAAATTGCCTTATGATTAAAGATATGGGCGTTATTTATCCTAAATACTTCACTGTCGCTCTTGTTCTTGCTATGCTTACTTATTGAGATGTATTTTTAGGCAAAAAAATTAGGAGGATTGGATATCTTAGTTTCAAATGCTGCAGTAAATCCTGAAGTTGGAGTAGTCCTAGATGTGAGTAATAATTTGACATTGATATTTATATTAAGTAATGGAAGATATGCATACTTTCAACCTTTTATACAGTTAGTAATTAAGGTATGCTGTTAAAATTGATTTTCAATTTCAAATAAGTAACATTAACATTATTGAGATTGTAGAGTAGAACTGCATACCTAAGACTACCTACTTAAAAAGACAAAGTCTGTCATTTCATAGAAAACTGCATCCTAAATCACAGACTGTGATGTGTGTATTATCAATGAAACTGTGGGACAGCAAGTGGCTAGTGAGTAAACAAAACATAGGCTTAGCATTTTTATTTTTTCTAGTATTTTTTCTCTCACCAAAATTCAAATCTAAATCGATTACGCAGAAACTAAAAATGGGAGTTTGTGGGTCGTTTATAGAGTTCGATTCTTAAATTAAATCTGGATATTGAAATATTGGGAAATTTGAGACCGACAATTTTGAAGTTTGGAAACGAATTTTTTAGCACATAATATAAATTTGATTGTCTTGAGTAGGAATGCTATTTAAATGTGTTGAAAAGTATTTATTAATATTTTATAGGGAGATTAAATTATAAAAGATTAAAAGTCAATAAAGTTGCGTGACCACACCTCCAATTTTTTTGTTCAGACTGACTGGGTATCAAAACTGGTATGAAAAAAAGATATCGACAATTCCGAACACCAAAACTCTGGCACGCACAGCCACAGAATCGGTATCTCAATTTTAAAATAATATGTACTACATTCTAATTAAAACAATATTTATTTAATTATAAATTATTAACTTTGAAAATGTTTCTGCTCTGAACGACTAAGCTACATTTATCACATGACGTCATACGCGTGAGAGATCGTGTTAGTTTGTTTATTTAAACTTAAATTTGATTATAACGTATCGGAATCCGTTCAAATGACTAAAATAAATTGGAACTAACTGAAACTACCGAATGTTGATTGAACGACTAACCAAAAGCACCAAAATGGGCTAAAACGTATAGGAACAAATTTCAAAAATTAAAATAAGTAGAACTAACCAAAACGAACCGAATTTTGGTGACTGACCAAAAACATTAAATTTGATTATAACGTATCGGAACCGGTTTAAATGACTAAAATAAATTGGAACTAACTGAAAGTAACCGAAAGTTGTTTGAATGACTAACCAAAACTAACACAAACCACCACAACGGACTAAAAAGTATCGGAACATTAAAAATATTAAAGTATCTCGAAACTTACCCAAATTAACCGAATTTTGGCGACTAACTAAAATTAGGCAAAAACATTTAAGTTGGTGATAACGTATCGGAACCAGTTCAAATAACTAAAATAAATTGGAACAAACTGAAAGTAATCGAAGTTGATTGAATGACTAACTTAAAATAACCAAAAGCACCAAAACGTATCGAAATAGATTACAAAAATTAAAGTAAGTTAAATCAAAACTAACCGAATTTTGGGGACCCACTAAAACTAACCAAAAATCTTAAATTTGATTAAAACGTATTGGAATCGGTTGAAATGGCTAAAATAAATTCAATCAGTTAGTTCCAATTTATTTTAGCCATTTGAACCGACTAACCCAAACTGACCGAAAGTTGTTTAAACGACTAACCGAAAATGACTAAAAATAACCAAAGGCACGAAAACAGGCTAAAACGAATCGGAACAGGTTAAAAATATTTCAGTAATGTTATGGCTAATTGTATGTTAATAGATCTTTCTATCTACTAGTAAAGGGTAACTTTTCTGGTCTTCGTATCTGCACCTTTATTTATTATTATTATTTTTTTTTAATTATGACAATCTCCAATATTAATGTTAAAAATGCGTTTCTTTAATTAAAAATATTATAAATACTCGTAAATATACAAAATATTTTCTTTTTTAAACTCTGCTTTAAAAAGCTATTTGAACTATAACACAAATCACATTTTTGCTTTTTTATTCATCATTTTCATGTCCCCCCGGTTGCATCTTTGCGAAGGACTGTTAATTTTTATTAATTAAAAACTAAAGAGATAATACTAAATCAAATCGCTCATTTAGGATAGCATATACATACTTTATCGTAATAGATGTAAAATTGCAGTTTATACCATTCTAATGGCTGCCTGTGTGCGAAGTATTTTTAGCCCCCCCTCGGCAGACATTTTAAAATAAAAAATAAGAAAAACAAAAACTTACATACAATTTTAGTTGATTAAAATAAAAGGTTATTTTGGAACTAACATACAAAATTTATTAAAAAGCGTTATATCAATAAAAATGTTTGATTTTTTTTTAAATGGTTCATTATTTTGGCCGCCCCAAATGTCCAGCCGCCGTGCTTTGCACACAACGCATATTTGGTAGGCGGGAGTCTGCTAATGGCGTTTAAAATATTCCAATAATTAAATGGAGTAGGACTACTGATTTCGCTATTGAAAAATCAAAAATAATAATCGCAACAATAAAAATATCTCAAAAGAATAAAACAAAGCAAAGATAGAGATTAAGAAAATACCTCGGAAAATACTAGGCAAAATTATTTTGGAACATTTTTGACAAGTTTTTTAAGTCCTGAAATTTTATTTTTGAGTATACAACGCTTATTTAAACATTCTAGTTGAATAACTAATAAGTACATGTATAAAAGTGTATTTATTTCTAAGTAAGACAGCTTTTGTAAGTAAACTCATGGTTTCTGAGAAGATTCAAGCTTTTTAAAAATTTCATAATGTATCCTGATTTTAAAATAATTTGTTAGCACTAATTAATTAATTCGGTTCCATGGCAATTTATGGGGTCATCTTCATATATATGGTCCCCAACAGTCCAGTAAAGTAGATGGCAAGGTTTTAAAAGTATTTATTACCAATATATCATTCAGTTTTCAGAAGTGTGTTTATAATGCGCGCACAAGTGGGACTCGTCAAGCGGTAGGACTCGTGTAGATGATTAAGAAGAAAATATCAATATTAGATTAATTTTATTTTCGATTTGCAGTGTTATTAGAAGCTAATTGTCATCTACTTGTACTTTAACTAGAAACACATGCATTACTTTATTGCTTTGTATGGCCTTCGTGGGACGCCAATGAAATGACATTTAATACTCACCGACGAAACAAAAGTTTTGGAAAATTCCGAATTGTTTTCTTGCAAACTCTACACTGATGAGCATTTTAAGATCCTTTACACAAATAGTGCACTATGTAAAAATCGACCTCTCCTATTGGTCAATCCATCTCGTATTACAATATGTCTTCATGACGCAATCATTTTCTGTCAAGAGCTCTCATGGTGTAGAGGTTTAGGTCGTTGGATCTCACCTGGACGGCCTGGGTTCAAACCTCATTGCTTTTTATTATTATTTTTTTAAGATTATGTTTCTAAACAGTTTTTTTTCTTGATTTTGGGTATGTCTTGGGTTAGTTTGGATTAGCACCTGGTTAGTTTCCTTTTCTCGAGCCCCCGAAGCGAGCGGAGGGCCATGCGGATCGACCAATAGGAGAGGCCGATTTTTATATAGTGCTCTATTTGTGTAAAGGATCTTATACTGATGAACTATGATAAAGTATTAAACACTGATTTGCGACTGATGTAGCGACTACTGTGTAGTTAATTTATGTTTTAATGTTGCAGACAAAAAAATAGATCCTTTACAGTCATACAGCCCTATGCAATATTAGTCACTTCTGATTGGTGGATTAACGTCACTTTCACTTAATCTACGGTCCAGTGAGTTTATTTCAGCAAGTCTAGATGGTATAGTCGTCAGATTCTGTGTTGCCAATACGGGACAATACATTCTTTATTTTTTTTTAATGTTATGTTTGTTTCTTTTTGTAAATTTGGGTTAGTTTCAGTTAGTTTTGTTTGGCTGCGCCTCAGAGCGAGCGAAGCGAGTGACGTTAACCCACCAATCAGAAGCGGCTAATATAGCATAGTGTCGTAGGGTTAATAATAAAGGGTCTGAAGAATAATCCATTAATATTTTAGTGTTCAGAAAGCTCTTGGGATAAGATTTTTGATACCAATGTGAAGGCATCATTTATGTTAGCGAAAGAAGCACTTCCGCTTCTAAGGGAAAGCAAGGCTGGTAGAATAATATTTATTTCATCCATTGCTGGATTTCAACCATTTAGTGTAAGCTGTGTTTTTTCTAAATAAATATTGAGACTGTCTTAATTTATATTATTTTTAGCTATTGGGAGCGTATTCTGTAAGTAAAACTGCGCTCTTGGGTTTAGTGAAAGCAGCGGCAGTTCAGTTAGCTACTGAAAATATAACTGTAAACTCGATTTGTCCTGGAATTATTGAAACAAGATTCTCGAGTGCTGTAAGTCATATATTTTGGAAACATTTTATTACTCTCAAAGATCTTTGTACCTTGATTTGTGCTCTTTTAATATGCATTTATTGTGCGTTTTCAGTTAACTGCGGACGGACCAGCCCGAGAAACAGCATTGTCACAAATACCGATGGAAAGGTAAGTTTAAATACCAAAAATTACTTCATCATTTGTAGATTCATGGAATCAAAATTTGTAAACGTTATACGTTAAGTAGGTATAAAAACAGTAGGTTTTTATATCTACTTAAATATAATCTGCAACATTTTTTTATTTTTTAAATTACTGAATTTGTGGAGACAGTCTATTTTAGTTCCTAAATATGCGAAAATGCTTGTTCTCGTATGTGATATTTGTATCCAACAAAATTATTTAGATATAAAAAAATGTCTTTGAAAATTGTACTTCTAGGTTTATTTTTTTCCTAAATTAAGGCATTATTTTCCTGAATATTATTTTCCATGAACTTTATTGGCAAAGGGAAAGTAAAATCAGTTTGCTCCCTTGAGTATGAGTTGGCCTTTTCATGATTACCGATTTTATACTCTTTTAAGGTTTGGAAAACCTCATGACATCAGTGGTTCTGTGGCATTCTTGGCATCAGATGATGGATCATATGTTACTGGAGAAAATCTTGTTATAGCAGGAGGAATGCCGTCTAGATTATAATTTTGATTTGCTTGTACACATCTTAACTTGTTAAACCAAATTTATTTAAGCATTATTTCCAACCGCAAAGTTTTAAATTTGTAATATAACTATATTTTATGTTATTGTTGGAGCAGATTTTATTTTTATTATCTATGGTTGCGTCAATTGCGAATCTAGTAATTAAACTTCTAGAAAATAGGGCAAGTTGAAAATACCTAAGACCTAGATTTCCGCGGACTGTTTTTCCATACTGCAAAATCTTTTAGAACATCATATTTTTGGGTTTTAAGATAGGTAATTAATTAAACATTTTTAAAGGAAAGGTTATAGTTTCTTAGTCTGTTTTGAGTTAAACCTCCAATCTCGTAACAGCTTATGTATGACCTACTTCTAGTTTCTAATGTTAAATTGAAAACCTCACTCTTATCATATTTCTAATTATTTACTTCAACATTTACTAAATGCAAATATCTTGTATGTATAGATCTTTGCTAAAAGGATACAGATCCTATAAACGTCTTCCTGGCTTTATTTTAAAATTTGCTGAGAAGCCTATATTAAAGAAGTTTCCCATATGTTGCAT
>JAEQML010068136.1:0-18501 GCA_016904865.1 Pissodes strobi | reverse complement strand
ACGGTAGTAAAAAATAATTTCAAAGTAAAAAATACTTTAGATTTCGGTGGCAATCACAGACAAATCAAAAATAAAAATTAAGTTAATGGAATGTATATTAAAATAGACCCTTATATATTCTCTTTCTGACTGACAGTCTCGATTCAGTCAGATGCATATAGATATAGTATATATCTAGGGACTAAAATGACCCATGTAATCTCGCGAATGGAGTTCATTCCTCGATTGCTAGATGTATACATTAGTCCCTTGAGATTAAACAAACAACCTCTTTGGCCTCTGCTTGGATGAACTAAAACTAAAGGATATACTTCAGTCCCGGAAGTACACAAGAGATTATTATAGCATGTTAAACAAAAGCATGATGATACTTTTTGTTAAATATGACACTCATCCTATGTTTATTAGGAATTGGTTCTCTTATTTGCTGTGTATTTCACAAACTATTCTTTAGATCGGTTGCCGCGTTCGCAAAATATAATTTCCTTACCTTTTTCACGTTCCTAGTTTCAAGGGTCGTAAAATCAATTATTAGTCACACAGTGCGACAAATCATAATTTATTTAAATTTCGAAAGAAAAACTTGTATTGCGCGCGTATTTTTGAGAATGATTTTCAGCGTGTTTAAATTTTAGCTCCAAATTTTGATGTTTAGTCGAAAGTTACTAGTTTTATGTTAAAGGCACACCCAGTTAGTTTCATCGGGAGTGCAGGCCTCTACTAAGACTCCATTTAGGCCTGAACATGAAATAGTTTTATAAGCTTTGCGGAACAATTTATGTTCTAAAAAGTTGTACCCATTTTAATGAGGTTTTTTTAATTAATTTTCTTTTGAATTTAGATATATTTAAAATTTAAAAGTAATATTATTGGGGTAAATTATTGTCATTTCCTGCACCGCTGCAAATATTAGCAAATAAAATTGGTTATAGGACACATCAAGTGCTACTTTACAATCCTAAATTAAAACAAATTAAAAAAAAAAACGTTTTGGCAACACTCAAAATGATTATAAAAATATTTTAGGATTAGATGAGATTTTGATGGTTGAGGATTCAATTTTCTATGAAATAAATATACACGGCACATTGGGACCTTAACCCCTCCTGTCGAGACAGGCCTGTTTTTATCAGTGATGGTAAACTGCAGGAAAAACTAGGTGCTTTTTTTAATTTTCTGGTTACTTCACCCACTGACAATGTATCCTTTTCTTACGTAAGAAAAATTACAAAGACGACATCAAGCGCCTACTGCTTTACTATTTGACGTTCTCATGCATACGCAAAAGGCATCAGGACCGGACGGAATCCCTGCCATCGTGTTAAAGAACTGCACCAACGAATAAACACCCGTTTTTTCCAAACTTTATCTCCGTCTTACCGAAAAGGGATTTACCCATCTTCTTGGAAAGTCGCTCGAGTGTGCGTTAAGCAACTACTCAAATACTTCGAGAAAAACAGAATAATCAGCGATAATCAATACGGCTTTTGCAAAGATAGATCGACAGGAGATATAATAATGTCACTCATATATGGAGGGCAATTAAGAACTATGGAGAGTCTCGAGCGATTGCTTTTTATATTTCGAAGGCATTCGACGGAGTTTGGCATGATGGATTGCTCAACAAACTGCCGTCCTTCGGACTGCCAGCCTCTGCAGCTGGCTGGCCAGTTTCCTTAAAATCCGATCTCTGCACGTTGCAGTTGATGAACACATCTCAGACACATTCACCATTAACGCGGGCGTGCCTCAGGGCGCAATACTTCCGCCAACTCTGTTCCTTATCTATATTAATGACCTGCTGACCAAAACGAATAATCCTGTTTACAGTTTTGCAGATGATAGTACCCTTGTCTCCCAATTTAGATAAAAAAAAATCTTTTAACAACGACTGAGACTTATCACCGCAGACAGGAGTAGATTACAGCAATTAATCAAGACCTGGAGAAAGTTCAAACTTGGTGCGACATAAATTTGGTACTGCTTTCTGCAGCAAGGACTCAAGCAGCCACGTTTACCAAGAGGGCCAATACGGCAAGCTCTGGCATCATTATGGCAGGATCGACCATTCCTTCCTCTTCGTCAATTGGACTACTGTGTGACAATATGTCCTGACATGACCACGCTCCTAACATCGCAAAATTAGCCTCCCAGAAGCTTGGTGCGCTATTTCGCAGCAAAAAACTCTATAATCTAATCTAATCTAATATCATTTATTGAGTTCAATACAAAGGTATTGTACACTTAAATCTATCATACATAGACTAAAATTACACAGTACGCCTGCATCTTGCAAGATGCTTTTGCGGCCTCGCAACGGATGTACAGCGCGCAAAATAGGGCTCGTTCGACTGCCCAGTCTATATTTGCGATAGGCAGGTGGCAATGCACGTTGATGCTGTCGTCTTACTTGGGTTGGTACCCTTCAAGAGATTTGAAAGTTGGACATTACTAACAGATGACTATCGATTTAGTTGGCATGTTTTCAAGGATGTAGGAGGGTGAGGGTGGGTAATTATGGGGAGAAGCACTCGAAAAAAAAACTGTATACACCGCAGCAGTTGCTCTTGCTCTACAAAGCGCAAATAAGGCCGTGCTTAGAATATTTCTCACACATCTGGGGTTCCGCACCAAAGCGCACCCTAAAGCTGCTGGATTCCATTCAGAAGAGAGCCGTGCGTCTCATCGGCGACCCGGAGTTGACCCAAAATCTGGATAGTCTGAAACACTGCAGACATGTGGCCGAGATGTCCCTGTTTTACAGATACTTTCACGGCAGATGTTCCCAGGATTTGGCCCGCCTCATCCCGCCCCTGGCAACGCCTTCAGACAGTCAGGACGGACGGCAAGTGCGCACCAGTTCGTCGTACAACTGGAAACACCTCTGGCGCACTGCATCAGTGTGGAACTCACTCCCAGGACATCTGTTTCCCCCTAATTACAACCTACAACTATTCAAGAACCGTGTCAATCAACATCTTCGCACACACACCACTCGTCGAGCGCCATAGGATCTCCCTATGGTGTGTGTCGCCGCCATAAAAAAAAACACGCCATAGGAAGATACGATGATGATACGATGATACCATAGACCTTGTATTGGTCAGAATGTTTTTGTGCCAACTTTTGTGCGAATATTTTGAATATTTTTCAAATCATCCGACGTCGAATGGACTTAAAATTATTCTAACTTTTGGTCGTCTTTTTAAGCCTCACCTTTTATTTCATTTGTTTTACTTGTCAAAATGAAAGTTTCAAAGGCTAATAATGTGCTATGTGTATCCCGTCTGAGTAGAGAAAGAATAGGGTCTGGCACCACATCCACATGAGGAACGACATTTTTTGACCCTCAGTGGCATTATAAGATCCTTTACACAAATAGTGCACTATATAAAAATCGGCCTTTCCCATTGGTCGATCCGCATGACCCTCCGCTCGCTTCGCTCGCTACGGGGTCTCAAGAAAAGGAAACTAACCAGGTGCTAACCTAATCTAACCCAAGACATACCCAAAATCAAGAAAAAAAGCTGTTTAGAAACATTATCTTAAAAAAAAAAATAAAAAAATGCAACAGGGTTCGAACCCGCGTTTTCCAAGTGAAACCCAACGATCTAAACCTCTACACCATGAGAGCTCTCGATAGAAATTGATTGCATCACGCAGACATATCGTAATACGAGATGGATCGACCAATAGAAGAGGTCGATTTTTACATAGTGCACTATTTGTGTAAAGGATCTTTAAATGCCCCTCAGTGGCGTTTTTTTTCGTCTACTTCGCCCATGTATATTTTTTCTATTTCAACTTATGTAAAAGTGACGTAACCTATCAATTTGAATGGCGTACCCATTATCTTATATTATTATTATATCTTCCACCGAGTGGTTTCAAATAATGAAATTCAATCTTTAGATTTTATGAACATCGATAAAGAGTCAAATACTGGCTACATCTTTGAGGTTGACTTAGATTATCCTGAATATTTGCATGACTTGCATAACGGGCTGCCCGTCTCTCCAGGAATCCGGTTTTTGGTATATATTGCAGCAGTCAACCTGAGGAGATTCAAAATTCCACTGTTGATATAAAGGTGGAATTTGAAGAACGTACAAAATTTAACAAAACCATTAAAGTCCACGCTCTTATGAAGCGTTTCTTTCATATAATATCATAGATGGTACTATTAGTGTGGGAGGTTTCAATTTGTAGAACTTAATAATAATAACTTCCTGGAATATTTTAGAATAACCTATTTTCAATCATGTCTGTTCTGTAATTATTATTATCTATTATTATTATTATGATTTAGCCTTACGGCATTCGCACTCCCTCTAAAGGGAACATTCACTTATCCCAGATATTAAAACGATTAAGCTCTGAGGAAACCCTTTACATGTTATCGGGTCCTTAGTGGCATATACGGATTTCCTACAAATTTTTGAACGGTACGGGCTGTTGCGAGAAGTACTGCTTTCTGCATCAATTTGAAGACATGTTCGCTCAATCCGAGTTCCTTGATATTTATTAACAGGTTCTTTGGAATGAGTCCTGTTGATGACACAGTGATTGGCACCGTTCTTACTATCTCCATTCCCCATTGCTGCCGGATTTTCTCTTGTAAATCTCGATATTTGTCGATCTTTTTGGCGTGCTTGATCTGCAAATTGTTGTTGATACCTAACAACAACGCGATGTCGATCAGCGTGTCTTCCTTGGCCCGCTTATCTACGAGAATGATGTCCGGTTTATTGTGGATCGCCGTCTGGTCAGTAAGCACAGTCCAGTAGATCTTATATTTGTTACTTTCTAAAACAGATTCGGGAGTGTATTTATAGTAATTTAACGTTTCCATCTGCAGCTGCACCAGCAACAGCTTGTCTGCTAGTTCCTGATGGATTATCTTCGCAACTGCATCGTGCCTGACTTTATATTGTGTTGCCTGCGAACGTTTATCATCCACCTGTAATATGCTGAATGGTCTCAGTTTGACAGCCGTATGGACATCGATCATCCGCCACCGAAGCATCTCCAATTATGTACTTGAAATAGTTTCTGATGGGAATCACTTGATCTTGAATAGCCAGCAGAAAGCCCTCGGTTTCGGGGAACATTTGTCTTGAAACTAACCAATAGTTCGACGCTGTATTGCCGACGTGATCCTGGGTAGCCTCATCCGCATGCCTCCCATGTAAGGGCTTTTCTTTCCACACTCGTATTTTCTCAAGGTCGGTATGATGGCGGTACCTGGTGTTCTTTTAAAAGCAGTGGTGTGTCATCTGCATTACAAACTGCCCTATGAACTTCTGAGGAATTCGCTTTCCTGTGAAAATAATTGCGCAAATGATTTATTTGCAGATCCAATTGTTTACGTAGATCCGCTAGACCTCTTCCACCTAGATGTCTTGGCAAGGTTGTTCGCTCCACTGCGCTCCTCGGATGGTGTTTGTGTGCTCTTGTAAGTAAGGTTCTTGTTTTCCGTTAGAGATTTTCGATGTCAGTGCCGGTTCATGCATGCTACTAATCCAAAAGAGTATCCAAGAACAGAGACGGCATAAGTATTGATAGCCTTGCATAGATTTTTGCTGTTAAGTTGAGTTTTTGCCAAACGTTTTATCCAGCTAGTAAATTCTTCTATTAGTTCAGCCTTCATTATTATTATTATTATTATTATTATTATTATTATTATTATTATTAAAAGATTATACTTCAAAAATTTTGATATTCTTGAAAATTTGTAAATTATGTTACAATCAATGACGTAGCGAGAAAGACGCGGGCCCCTGTTGAAATATTTTTTGGGCCCCCCCAACCCTCCAACATAAAATAACAAATCTATATATATATTATATATATAAAACAAAGTCGTGTTAGTTACACCACTTATAACTCAAGAACGGCTGAACCGATTTTTATGATCTTTGGTTTGTTGGATTTGTCTCCGCCCCGAATAGCAGAATAGCTATTAAAATATGGGAAAAATTATCGGATAAAAAATTATAGTAGGAGAGCTAGTGAACCATCCGAGTAACCCGTTTCCCACAAAGCTAGAAATTTTTTAACTTATGTTTTATTATCGGTCAATTATGAAAATACGAGTCTGGCAGGCATCTCGCGGTTGCGTCATCATCCCTTAAATTTTTTAAAATGTCAAAATATTTTTTTTTTTATTTTCTCCCACAAGGCTACAATTTTAATACGTTGTAATTTACATAAGTTTACGTGTAAAAAAAAAATTGACAACCTATTTTGAGGGTTGCCAGTAAGTGCCAGACGATAGCAAAGTTGTCATCGGGATAGTAATTCAAAACCTGCTCCCACAAGGCTGAAATTTTAAGGGCATATTCTATCAATAATTTAAAAAGTGCATGTAAGCAGCCAGCCTATTTTGACGGTTGCAAGTGTCTGCCAGACGAGTATATAATAGTCAAGACGCTCGATGGGAGTGCGAGCGCAACAGACTTGTTCGAGTTCCAATGTCAGAAAAAGAGAATATGCCGTATTACGAAGTTACGATGAAGGATTACTGAAATTAAAGAAAAACAGAGTTATATGTTAAGTATAAATGTTTATTTATGTTAACAAGTATTTATTATTAAAACTTATTAGTTTCCATAGGTCTTTGTACGTTATTATGGCAACTATTAGTCTTCATCTTCTGAACCAAAATGATAATTATCTATCGTTTCATCGTTTTCTGGAAAAGAAATCAAAAATTTTATTAATAAAATGGAATGAGGGAAATTTTTTCTAACATACAAACACTATGCGTACAAATAAAACACAAAAATTATTTACCTGACTCAATGTTATTAGATTGATCTGATTGTAAAAGAGCAGTGTTATCCTCATACCGGTTGTATATATATTTATCATCATCAATAATCCATCCATTATTCTCTGGTTTTTAACGTTGTCCTTTAAGATTGGCATTACTCCATATACTCGTTATAATATTGTGCGCGTAGAAAATGCTCATGTAATTCGGACTGACACGGTGGTAAATTCGATGAATCGTAATTTAAATATTTTTTATTAAATGGTTCATTTTTTTTTTTTGGTTTATAAGTGATCATAAATTTATCATATCTTATTTCGTTAACAGCAACTCCTTTGCTGCCATAAATTTCACAGACAAATTTTTCAATAACTGGAAAAATTTCACAGCTACGCCATGTTATATAAGCACTCCTAAGTTTTTTGAGCTTTTTGATATTCTAAATTTTTCTTAAGAATTGAAAAAGGCCGTTTTTTCCCTTTTTTGAAAAATGATTGTAGTCACAACCGGTCAGTGCATGAAATTATTCCAAAAAAATGTGCAATTGTCCATATTTCCAAGCATTATAATTAAAATATCAGTATCTGATGATTTAATTAAGATATTCAGATTGTCTTCATTGATTTGTCAAATGTGTTGTATAATTTTTGTGTCTGCCTCTTCGTGATTTATGGAAGACAAGTTATCATTAAAAATCGAAACAACTGAATTATTTTTAACTACATAATTATGACAATGCATTTTGTTGTTTTTTTGGCAAATATCAAGTCTGCATATGACACAAATTATATTCACTGCTTCCATAATTAACACTAGTAGTAAAAATTAATAAGTAATAAATTGTTTTTTAATAATACTATTATAATTTTTTAATAGCTTTGTGCCACGCCGATAAATAATGTAATAGACGTTGCCACAGCTTATTCACTACCAGCTAGTCATCTTGCGGCGGCATCCTTTGATTTGGGAAAGTGCCGTGCAAATTTTAGAAGAGGGCCATGACTCAATATTGTTTTAAACGTCTGAGCATCTGATTAATACTTTTGACAGTTCGTTTAACTTAAAATAAACTTTTTATCGTCTAAAAACGATTTTAAATGGCTAAATTGTATTAAAATCCGAAATTTCGGACTTTTTTAGGGCGATAGCCGTGGCTTCGGAGGAATTTATCGAGGATTTTGAAGCGAAAATTAATTTTAAAATTAACCGTCTATTAAAAATACCGATGCGCACTCGACTGTGGATATTCCAACTTTCTGATTTCGGTAGAGAGGACTAGCTGGTAGTGGATAAGCTGTGCCGATGTTTGACTGCGTTTTAAATGACCAGCTGGTCTTACCGGTTCCTTCATCTCACTCGCTCATATAGATACGTCTCACCATCTCATGAGCACTCACTTTTTCCTTTAAATTACTGTTGGAATGCCTATACACAATAGATGTATTCTCTCTTTCTGACATTGGAACTTGAACAAGTCTGATACGCTCGCACTCCCATCGAGCGTCATGACTATTATATACTCGTCTGGCAGACACTTGCAACCGTCAAAATAGTTTGGCTGTTTACATGTACTTTTTAAATTATTGATAGAATATGCCCTTAAAATTTCAGCCTTGTGGGAGCAGGTTATGAATTACTATCCCGATGACAACTTCGCTATCGTCTGGCACTTACTTGCAACCCTCAAAATAGGTTGTCAATTTTTTTTTACACTTAAACTTATGTAAATTACAATGTATTAAAATTGTAGCCTTGTGGGAGAAGATTAAAAAAAAATATTTTTTCTTCAAACGTCAGTAAATCCGTCATTACTCGACTGTGTAGGCGGCCGTGAAGTTTCGTTTTTCCTCCGCCGGAGCTTTACTTTTCACTTTTCCGCCGGCGGAGGTAAAAGTGTTGTCATAGCAACATAGATACAATACAAACAGACAACAAAATAAGCGTCAACAACTCAAGATTTATTAAACTACAATTTGTATTTATCACTCAATTTGTGACTGCATTTCTAAAAATCACTAATTTAGGAACAAATTGGTTATTATTTAATCGGACTTACTTAACAACTGCTTATCAATACGGAATTAAAACGCAATCGAAGATGCAATTTTAAAAATATAATTATTGTTGACAGTGTCCACTGACAGCTTTATGTTTATATTCACCGACACCGGTCTAAGCAAGGCCACCTACGACCGTGGTCTAAGCCGCCTTGCGAACCCATTTATCTTTAATAATAATTAGATATTATTACTATTAAAAAGAGATGTTTTTGCAGTAATTTGTCGACATTTGAAGAAAAAACAGCATATTTTATTAGGAGGAAAGGTTACTTTTCATGGCTTGCTCTCTATTACCAGCCTCACTCCGTTCGGCTGTTAAACACGAGCGCGCCATGAAAAGTATCACTTTTCCTCCATATAAAATAATATACTATTTTTGACATTTTCAAAAATTTAAGGGATGATGACGCAACCGCGAGATGCCTGCCAGACTCGTATTTTCATAATTGACCGATAATAAAACATAATTTAAAAATTTTCTAGCTTTGTGGGAAACGGGTTACTCGGATGGTTCACTAGCTCTTAGACTATTATAAAAAGTTATAAATTAGGCTTGGAAGTCCGTCATCTTTCGCCATTGACAGCTCATGTCACGCACGATTATAGTTTTTTAGTAATATATAATGTCCACTGCAAATCAGTGACATACTTACAACACATTATAGGATATAAATTCAACGGAAAATAATGGGAAAGTAGCATATTCAAATCTAGAAAGATACTGAAATACATAGAAAATACTTGAATCGAAATATAAAAAATTATAGAGAATAAATGACAACAACTGTCAAATCGATCGGTGTCAATCATTGGAGATCATTCGGTCGATCAGTCATCCGTACTTCGTGTTGCTTAAACATCGATAGCAAATCAACTATCGGAACAATCGAGTTTTATAAAGAGCTATCGATAGTCCAAAACGATTTTTTCCAAGCCTGGTGATATCATGACGAAGAAAAGAAACCGGCTTAAAGATAAAAATTTAGATACTTTCTTGTTCATCATTCACAATTATTCAACCGAATTTTATGATCTTTGTTTTGTTGGATTTGTCTCCGCTACTCTGCTCAGAACAGCAGAATAACTAATAAAATATCGAAAATCGGGAATATACAGTGTGTTTAAAAACTACGCAACCTATGGGAAATTTCTTTATTATATGTTTCTCAGAAAATTTTATTCTTTATAAAAGTTGATGCTTGAAAAAAAAAGTAATTTTTACAATGCTAAATTAAGGATAAGTTATACAGGGTCCTCAAAACACACAACAATAAGATTTAAAAAAAAGTTGGTATATCTGAAAACCTGCAAAAAAAAAGTTCCTATTAAGTTGTTGCTGAAAAAAGTTAAGAACAAAATTAAGAAAAAGAGGGGTTTTTCGACATTTTTCAATAATTCTTATGAATTTTCTCCGCATCCAAGCACTTTTGGAAAAAATGGTATTTGACTTTTATTTTTGCCTTAATAGGAACTTTATTTTTTCTGCAGAAGGTTTTCCGATATTCCCAAATTTATGTTTTATAACCTTAATTTTTGTATTTTTCAAGTACCCTGTATAACTTATCCTTAACTTAGCAGTGTCAAAATTAGTTTTTTTCAGGCATCAACTTTTATCAGGAATAACATTTTGTTGGATTTGTCTCCGCCTTAAAACGGAAATCGGATATATTAAAAAAGTCGGATTAGTTAAACTAATTATTATAATGCAAAAACGGCTGAACCGATTTTTATGTTCTTTAATTTGTTAGATTTCTCTCCACCCCGAATAGCAGAATAACTATTAAAATATCAGAAAAATTATGCAGAAAATTAGTTTTTAAATAAACTAAGTTTGGAACTCCGCCATCTTCCGCAATTGACAGCTCACGTCACGCATGCTTATAGCTTTTTTGTAATAGTTGTTGTCCACTGCAAGTCAGTGACATACTACACATTATAGAATAGAAATTCAACAGAGAATAGTGAAATAAATAGAAAATACTTGAATCGAAATGTAAACAAAAAAATAGAGAATTAATGACAACGACTGTCAAATCGATTGGTCTCAATCATTCCAGATCTTATCACCTACTTTTATTGAATTTTTATTTTCTGTATATATATTATCCTAATAAACTATTGATCTCAAAATCCTAAATTAGGTTTAGCTAAAAGTTAACAACACATCTATTGACTGGTAGGCGGTACGAAGTTCGCCGGGTCAGCTAGTTATTCATATAAAATAAAACACTTCTTTAGGATACCTATTACCAATGCTATTACATTATACCATTTTCTTTTTATACAATGATTATACGTACTTCTAAAAGAAACAAAGTCAACATAATTCTAACATAAAATATATATCAATAAACAAAAACAAACATATTAAAATATAATAATAAATGCAAATATAATTATTACTAAGAATTTTGCTTCTTTCTCTTTTTTTCAGAAGCGAACTGTTTAATTAGTTCTGTAACGTCCAAAGATTATGCAGCTGGTTTTTACACCTAAATTTTAATTAAGTGATTAGACATTTACTACAAGTATCATCAAAATCTGGCATTACAATTCTGCAAACTGGGATGATCTAAGGGAGTTCTACCTGGATTTTCCTTGGCTCGACGTCTGCTTTGGCGCTGACGACCCGTCAGTCTGCTGCGAAAAGATCACGCAAGTAATCTCCTCAGGAATGGAAGCATACATCCCAAATTCCATCAAGTTACCATCAAAAGGAAAGCCTTGGTTCGATGGAAGATGCGAAAGAGCTGTGGGTAGGAAACAGCAAGCCTACAAGAATTGGCAGCAAAATCAGACCGCTGAAAATCGCAATTATATTGTCGAAGCGAGAAACGAATGCAAGCGTGTTATCGACGAAACTAAGGACAAACACAATCAAAGGATCAGGAATAAACTTTTGCAATGCCCCAGTGGCTCCAGGAATTTCTGGTCGGTAGCAAAAGCAGTAAGTAACAACTTTACAGAAACGTCTCTCCCACCTTTGACAGACGAACGTGGCATCACGGCGACTACAGCCAAGGAAAAGGCAAACATGCTCCCCACCATATCGAACATCAACACTACCATGGCAGAAGTCAAATTTCATCACCGTGATATTCGTAAAATCTTTAAAAATCTAGATACGCAAAAGGCATCAGGACCGGACGGAATACCTGCCATCGTGCTAAAGAACTGCGCCAACGAACTAACACCTGTTTTTTCTAGGCTCTTTTCTCTGTCTTACGGAAAAGGGATTTACCCATCTTCTTGGAAAGTCGCTCGAGTGCAACCTGTTCCAAAAAAAGGCAAGAAAACCACGCCCTCAAACTATCGTCCAATTGCCTTGCTTCCAATAATCTCCAAAGTCATGGAACGTGTAGTCAATCAGCAACTACTCAAGTACCTCGAGAACAACAAAATAATCAGTGATAATCAATACGGCTTTCGCAAAGAGAGATCGACAGGAGATATATTGGCCTATGTCACTCATATATGGAGTAGGGCAATTGAGAACTACGGAGAGTCTCGAGCGATTGCGTTGGATATTTCAAAGGCATTCGACAGAGTTTGGCATGACGGACTGCTCAACAAACTACCGTCCTTCGGACTGCCAGCCTCTCTCTGCAGCTGGCTTGCCAGTTTCCTTAAGAGCCGATCTCTGCATGTTGCAGTCGATGGACACATCTCGGACACATTCACCATCAACGCGGGCGTGCCTCAGGGCGCAATACTTTCACCAACTCTGTTCCTCATCTATATTAATGACCTGCTGACCGAAACAAATATTCCTGTTTACAGTTTTGCGGATGACAGTACCCTTGTCTCCCATTTTAGATCAGAACAACCCTTACCAGCGACTGAGACTCATCACCGCAGACAGGAGCAGATTACAGCAATTAATCAAGACCTGGAGAAAGTTCAAACTTGGGGCGACCGAAATTTGGTCCAGTTCAATGCAGCAAAGACCCAAGCAGCAACGTTTACTAAGAGGGCCAATACAGCGGACCCTGACATCATTATGGCAGGATCGACCATTCCTTCATCCTCGTCAATCGGTCTGCTGGGTGTCTCAGTCAACAGCAATATGTCATGGCATGACCATGTTGCTAATATCGCAAAATCAGCCTCCCAGAAGCTTGGTGCGCTATTTCGCAACAAAAAACTCTATACACCGCAGCAGTTGCTCTTGCTCTACAAAGCGCAAATAAGACCGTGCTTAGAATATTGCTCACATATCTGGGGTGCCGCACCAAAGCACACCCTAAAGCTGCTGGATTCCATTCAGAAGAGAGCTGTGCGTCTCGTCGGCGACCCGGAGTTGACCCGGAATCTAGATAGTCTGGAACATCGCAGACATGTAGCCGAGATATCTCTGTTTTACAGATACTTTCACGGCAGATGTTCCCAGGATTTGGTCCGCCTCATTCCGCCCCTGGCAGCTCCTGTCAGACAGTCACGACAGACGGCAAGAGCGCATCAGTTCGTCGTACAACTGGAAACACCTAGAACATCGCTTTACAAGAACTCCTTTGTCTGGCGCACTGCATCACTGTGGAACTCACTTCCAGGACATCTGTTTCCCACTAATTACAACCTACAGTTATTCAAGAACCGTGTCAATCAACATCTTCGCACACACGCCGCTCGTCGAGCGCCATAGGGTCTCCCTTTAGTGTGTGTGCCACTGCCATAAAAAAAATAATAATAATGAAGCTCATTACGAAACTGACTAGAGGTGGGTAACTCGCGAGTGAGTTAACTCGAAGAGTCAACTCGTTTAAGGTAGTCACTGAGCTGCTCGACTCGTTATTATTTGCATGACTCTCAACTCTTTCGTATGTTCGTGTTTGGACCGACCGACGCGACGGGACAGGTAGAGATAGACCGGGATGCGACTCGGTGTTTTGGCTCCCTCGTCTCGTTTTTATTTACATGACTCTCGACTCTTTCGTGTTTGAACGTTTGGACCGACCGACGCGACGGGCCAGGTAGAGATAGGCCGGGAGTCGACTCTGTGTTTTGGAACCTCGACTCGTTTTTATTTCCATGACTCTCGACTCTTTCGTGTGTTCCTGTTTGGACCAACCGACGCAAAGGGACAGATAGAGATAGGCCGGTAGTCCACTTGGTGTTTTGGCTCCCAAATATGATTTGGGTCATGGGATCATGAGGTTCGAATCATTAAAATGAGCCATCTGCCCACCATTAGATTAGTTTTTTCAAATTTAATCGATTAAGAAAAATAGATACATGAAAGTTAGTTTTTGATATTGGTATGAAGTATAGATATGAATATAAATAAAACATGCGATTTAAGAATATTCGTGTCGTCTTGATTGATGTTCTTGTGCCTGTTTCATTTCGTAATCGCTTTAGTACATAAATAACCCTTTTCCACACTTGATGGGAATAATGGTGGATTATATTAATCAATTGAGCCAGAGAAACGACTTTATTTGTGATAAAAACAAAGTAATATTTTCTCTTACAGAGAAAATAAGAATTAAACCAACAAAATATAAATAACATAAATTAAAACAGAACAGTTATAGTCAAATAACTCATTCAGAAGGAATCAAATCGAAGAGAAAATAACCAAATGACCATAATAACCTATTATATCTAGATCTAAAAAATGAGAATATTCTTTTATTACAAATTCAAATGAAAGAGCGCGCTTTCGCTGTACAACTCATGCTTAAATCCATTAACTTAGCTTGACGAAAGACGTTTTAATTCTGAAACCATTTGACTCTTTTTGAGTCAACTCTCCGAGTTAACTCTATAATAAGAGTCTGAGTTAATGAGTTAACTCACTGGATAGAGTCACCTTGCCCAAGCCTAATACTGACGATTTAGTACTAAACTGGGTTATAACCATAGAGGAATATAAAAATAAAGAGAGTGTTTTATTCTTATGGGACAATTGGCATTGATTTTTGACGCACTGCGCAATTCCAGCCGCGCATGGAGGCGCTAGCGTCAGTGGAACTAAAAGTACAGCTTACTATAAATTATCTAGTAAACTGTGCTAAAAGTATGCTGTCGATAATTCACAAATGGCGGTTTGACGGTTGTTGATTAAAGAAAGCCGGTTTAATCAATTTATTATTTTAATTTAAAATTGTTCTGGTGCGATGGTGGATGGAGGTATTGGTGGTGCGAGTAGCAGCCGTTGGTAAGCAGCTATTTTCTTTTGTGAATTTTGTTCTTGAAATATTGAAAAACTGTTAAATTTTATTTTTGGTTCTATTCGAGTTAATTAGTTTTTGAATATTAGAAATATATTGTGATATTTCAACACTATTTACCTATTTTGTTCTGTTAAGAGATTTTTTTATGTTATTTTGATTGCATTTACTACCGCATGGTTTTGAATAAACTTTGTAACAAAATGCAAAATGTGTATATTTTCTTTCTTACACCCTAAACTATTCTTCGGTCCAAACAACGCCTAAAGTTTAATGCATGTATACTCGCATTTAATTCAACCCGGCGCATTATGGATTTATCTGCGATAAACTAATGTATTTGCAAGGTTCTCTCTTTGCTTTAATCTCGATTAAGAAAAACGCTGTAATAGTTTGTTGCAGATAAATTCATAAACCGTCTAGTTATATGGAATACGACTAAAATAAAAATAACATTTGAATAGCCCGCCGCCTTTCTTCTGTCGATAAAACAGGAACATGTTTTGTCAACATAGATTATTAGCATTAGTTCAGTAAGCCGCCATTAGTGTCGTGTAAGTGAACGTCATACGTCATTATTGTCAATTGTCATTAAACGGTGTGCCAATATTTTACAAGGGAATGGATACTCTCTTTACTTTTATATTCCTCTATAACTAATCAAAATTCAACATCACAGTGATATTCGGTCAATATCAAAGGCATCAGCCATGATCATGACAGATTTAAAATTTGTCAATTCTCACAATTCAAACACACACAATTTTCTTCGTAAACTTAAAAATAAAGGTTATTTTTTAGTATTATGACTGGTCCTAGAAAATAGTATATTATTTTATATGGAGGAAAAGTGATACTTTTCATGGCGCGCTCGTGTTTAACAGCCGAACGGAGTGAGGCTGGTAATAGAGAGCAAGCCATGAAAAGTAACTTTTCCTCCAAATAAAATATGCTGTTTTTTCTTCAAATCTCGACAAATTAATGCAAAAACATCTCTTTTTAATAGTAATAATATCTAATTATTATTAAAGATAAATGGGTTCGCAAGGCGGCTTAGACCACGGTCGTAGGTGGCCTTGCTTAGACCGGTGTCGGTGAATTGTAACATAAAGCTGTCAGTGGACACTGTCAACAATAATTATTTTTTTAAGATTGCGTCTCCGATTGCGTTTTAATTCCGTATTGATAAGCAGTTATTGAGTAAGTTCGATTAAATAATAACCAATTTGTTCCTAAATTAGTGATTTTTAGAAATGCAGTCACAAATTGAGTGATAAATACAAATTGTAGTTTAATAAATCTTGAGTTGTTGACGCTTATTTTGTTGCCTGTTTGTATTGTTTGTATCTATGTTGCTATGACAACACTTTTACCTCCGCCGGCAGAAAAGTGAAAAGTAAAGCTCCGGCGGAGGAAAAACGAAACTTCACGGCCGCCTACACGGTCGAATAATGACGGATTTACTGACGTTTGAAGAAAAACTAATGCATGCACTCTCATGCCCTTATTATAGTATAAACATCCCTTGTCTTAATAGCCATCATTAAACGCTCATTGCAACACCGCCGACGATGACGCGACGGCCTTATGTGATTGATGCGGTTTCTTGAATATGATTTTATTATTTTTAATTTAGAAAACGATCTCTCTACTGCCGCAACACATGTGGGTAAAACTTGAACTTGACGAGGAATTTTCCACAAATATAATTTTGACAAAGAAGACTGAATATTTTCTGAAGTATCCTTAGGGGCGTTTTAAGATCCTTTACACAAATAGTGCACTATCTAAAAATCGACCTCTCCTATTGGTCGATCCATCCCGTATTACAATATGTCTTCGTGGTGCAATCGATTTCGATCAAGGGCTCTCGTGGTGTAGAGGTTTAAACAACTGGGTTTCACCTGGACGGCCCGGGTTCAAACCACGTTGCTTTTTAAATTTTTTTTTTTTAAGATTATGTTTCTAAACAGTTTTTTTCTTGATTTTGGGTATGTCTTGGGTTAGATTGGGTTAGCACCTGGTTAGTTTCCTTTTCTTGAGCCACCGTAGCGAGCGAAGCGAGCGGAGGGCCATGCGGATCGACCAATAGGAAAGGCCGATTTTTATATAGTGCACTATTTGCGTAAAGGATCATATTATAGTGCTCCTCAGGGTATTTGTTCTGAAGCATCTCTGCTTCCCGTCGCAGTTCTGCATCGGAATAGTTAGCCCCTCGCGCGCCTCTACGAGCCAGGGTACTTGTTCCATGGAACACTGGTAGTACATCACTGGTTACATGGTACAGAATACGATCTGCGGAAAACTGTTACAATTCGAATAATTCGATAATTATGGTAATGGCGGACCAAAGATAACCACCGCAGGCGAAAAGTTTTGGCTGCGCATTCGCCATTTTCTCTACAAACCGATTTGCAATAAATTTTTGTTTGTTCATTAAACACAACAAACATAATACAGAAATAACTAAATTTCTGAACAAAATGTTAAGTTAAATAAATAAATAAAAGCTAGACCTACATTATCGCAGCAAATATATTAATATTTAGAGAAAACAAAAATAGATTGGATAAACATATATTTCTAAACATTAACTCATTTTCAATATCATTTTCTTTTCTGATAATTTTAGCACGTTTGTATGATTTTCACTATTCTATAAAAATATAACAAGTCATATTTCATATTATAATTTTATTTTATATACCTAGTATAATGCTTTCAATGGTATTTATGCAAAGACGGTTGCCCTCTTTCGTCTACGGCCATCAAGTAGAGAAAACAAGTTCCACAATTGCGTTATGTTCTAGAATTGCATATAAATAGGTATTGACCCATTACCTTCAAAAACTTCAGTCTGCTGAAAAAAAAAAACATTTATTTTAAGTCGTGTCAAGAATGAAGCGACGAGTCAAAGGGAGAAGGTACGCATATGCATGATGTTTGCAGTAAACTTAACTAAACTGCAATGTGCATAAAAGCAGAGTATAAATGATGCATCCATACCTGAATATTCCTGCGTTCTCGCCTTTGACTCGCCTCATGTGCATTCAAGTCTTGACGCGTCTTTAGGTAAAGGTAGAACTTTTTGTGCAAAATACAAACTGTTTAGGTTTTGCATTTCTCAAAAAAATAATTGTAGAACTATATTGATCAGGCTTTTCGGAACGTAGTCGGATCAATTATACAGGGTGTCCGGAAATAGCGTCGCCAAATTACAGAGGGTGATTCTACATAAGAAAACATGAAAATTTTTTCATATGAACATAGGTCCGAAAATGCATAGTTTCCAAGATACAGGGTGTCAAACTTTTTATAAAAAATCAGTTTTTTGTTAATATCATAAATATGATTTTACTAATTTTGTTGAAATTTGGCAGGGTTATCTGTAGTAATAAGGGGCTCATTTAGCCTTAATTAGATTAAAAATATAAAGTCCAGTGGCGTCCCGGAGGGCATCTTACCGAATATTATTGACAAAAAAAGTGTGCGC
>JAEQML010068135.1:0-18503 GCA_016904865.1 Pissodes strobi | reverse complement strand
GTGGTACACAGGAGTCCAGGAATGTGCTTTTCTTACGAGTTGCACATTCTTAATGTCTATTAAGATAATGCCATGCCACCTTCCAATTTTCTGTCTGACGAGTTTCGTAATATGTTAAATCCTCTTATCCTGTTAAATCCTCCCCTTCTGTTGATTTCGCTACATAGGCGGTTATTTATCAGGTTTTCGTAGACTTTTGCTATTACATCTATCAAACATATTGGACAGTATTTGGTATCCTCTGCGGGTATTTTTTTGGGCTTGTCGATCAGGATTAGCTTTGCATATTTCCAAGGTTTCAGGAAACTGTTATTTATTAATACCCGATTGAATAAGTCTGTGAAATATCGCATATTTTTTAGAATTAGGCTTTTTATGACTCTTGGGGGATGCCATCAGGGCCAGGTGACTTACCTTCCTTAATCTTCAAACACGCCTCCTTTACCTCTAGTTCCTCGAAGATATGACAGTTTACTATGTCTGATTTGAAGAGCTTTAAGTTAAAACCCGTAGGTGCTATAAACAATTCGTGAAAAATCTCCACCTTTTGTTCAAGGAGGAGCGTGGTTTTTGGATTTTTAGCTTCAATTGTGCCCTAATGATTTTGTAACCATCACCGAAAATGTCTCTATCTAGGTCGGAGCACAAGTCGGCCCAGGATTTTTCTTTTGCCCTCATTATTTTTATTCCAAGCTGTTTCTTTGCAACTTTGTATTCCTCCTTCCTTCTTTCTCTCATCTGTCGGTGATTGGTTATTCTCTGAAAGATTCGTCTCCTTCTTTTTACCTCTAAGATTGATTGGTGAATATCCTCAGACCACCAATAAGGAAGCTTGAAGTTGTTATCGCATTTAATTTTCGGGGTGCTTTTCTTATAGGAGAGCTGAACCGCCGTGGAGCATGTTTCTACTTTTGTATCGTAGTTCCTTCTTCTTATTTCATTGTTGAATATTATAGTTAGTTTTTCTACATCAGTTTCCCCATATTTGTAAGTGTAGGTTTTCAGCTTTCTTTCCTCTGGTGTTTTTAGAAACAGGAATCGGTGATCACTCATGGATACCTCCTCCGTCAAGACTCTTCACAGCGGCTCTTGTGCCATCACATCGTTACTAAGCAGAGTTAGGTCTATGAATGAGACGCCGGTTACCCTTACTAGCGTAGGTGACTCGCCGTCGTTTTTTATGTTTAGTTCTTGCGAGTAGATCCATTCCAATAGCGCGACTCCTCTATGGTTTGTGATATTTCCTCCCCACAGAGTATTTTTTGCATTAAAATCTCCAGTAATAATCAGACCTTTCCTGTTTTGTATTTTGTTTAAGTCCAACTGGAGCTCATTTAGACACTGAGCGAAAAAATCGAAAGATCCATTTGGACTTATATATACACTATATATCACATGTTCAGGCAATACGACGCGTACAAAGCACTCCCCTGAATAGTAGTCTGTCACCCCGAAAACCTGGCTAGCATTGATAATTGACACTGTTTTATTACTATTTGCGTAGGTGTTGCGGTTGTTGGAGCACTTGGATTTATTTGGCTCATTTATTGCTATGAAGTCGCATTTCCGATTTACGGCGATTAAGGCAGCCATATCGTGGGCAGCTATAATTTTGTTGGCATTTATTTGTAAAAGTCTGAAGATAGATGCGTTAACACACTTTCCTTTTCTTTGTTCATCTTTATAAGGCTCGCCTGTCTCTCTATCTTCCTATGGCTAGAGAGCGATCGTTTGAAAAAATCACATTTTCCTGAACCCGCCTCTTGCCCAGCAGCATTACAAAGGGGGCAGAACTCTTCGTTTGTACACACCTTCGACGGGTACCCTGTACGCCCACACTTAAAACATAGTTTGGAGCGGTCTGGCCCAGCACAGTTTTCGCTTCTGTGTTCGAAACCCCAGCATTTATAACACTTCTGAACATCAATCCGTTTCTCTATGGTGTTGCTTGCGTTTGGACGGAGTTCGCTGAGCCTATATTTGTTTTCTTCCAGTTTTCCCACCCTATTTTCTATCGCTTCAATGATTTTCTCTCTGCTAGTGGTAGCTTCCATGCCTCTAATGTGTACTGATTGCATGGTGGCGCCAGGGGGACCAACTATTTTAGATTTGATTCCCATGGAAGTTTCCTTAATTGCGTCATTTAGTCTTGCCAGTGCAGCGTCGTCTTTTTCTGTCGTTATTAGTACTTTTCCGTCTCTTGTAGTTCTTATTGATCTAATGGTATCTTTCAGCTCTGTGTGATTTATTTTTGTTTTGATATTTCTAACTAGGTCTTCGTATTTTCTGCCAGTTTCCTCAACGATCAGCGCAAATGTTTTCTTTTCTTTCGGTTTGATGTCTTCTATGGGAGCCTGCTTTTTTTTAGTTGTGAATATACTGACTGTCGTCTTTGAACCATGGAAAATTGCCTCAATCATTTTTTGTAGGCGTGTTGTTGTCATCCTGTTTATGTGGTGTATCGCGATCCACTCATCTTCCCTAGTTTCTTCTTTCAGTTTAAGAAGGTGGTTCCAGAGGTCTTCCTCCGATTGTCCCTGAACTATCTTGATCACCTTCTGGCTTGCTGTTCTATTGGTCCCAGATTTAAACTTAGTCGTCTGTTCGAGGACTTCGAAATCTTCCTCGGTCTGGCTTATTTTCGGAAATCTCTCCTTAAACAAAGCCTGGATACTCTTTTCCATCCCAATATCTGTGGGCTCCACGAGAACGACTTTAACTGTCGAAACTTTTGTGTTCAGGGGATTTCCAAAGCATATTTCGGTATTGGTGACTAACTCCTGTGTCCAGTTCTGATCTCCGATGGTTGACCACTTCTGAAAGCAGTTGGTGCCCTCGAAGTTAGTGCAGAAATTTGCCTCTATCGCGTCTGGTATTGTTTGGGTGCTCTGATCTCTGGTTTCCGCTATAGCTTTTTTCCCAGAGTCTGTCTCATCAGTTTGTACATCCACATCGTATGTTGCCTTTTCCACTCTTTCATATTTATGTATTTCAAACCAATCCTTTACTGTTCGTCTGTTTATAATTTCCGATTGTTTCTTAAATTTTTTGGCCAACTCCTTAATTTCTCTCTTTGTGTTTTGTTCTATCCTCTGTTCTAATTCCATTACTAACTTGGTGATGCTCTCCAAAGCTTCCATAAGTACGAAAGCTTCTGGGCTCTCCTTCTTCTTATAGGGGTCTGAGTCTGTGTTTTTTTCCATGGACGTATCGCCAATTTTCCTTTTTTTTGCTGTCTCTACTGTTGAACTAGCAGAGTTTCTTCTCATCAGCTTACTCTGAAGGTATTGCTTGTTTTATAGAGGCGGTATTTGAGTCTTCTTTGTGTCCTGTGTGTTCGCTTCAGTTTCGCTTCCAGTTTTCTTGCTCGGATAGGAGCTTGCCGTTGATTCTAAATCAACCTGTGTCTGTGTTCCAGTCACTTTTTCCTGCTGTTTATTAATCGGCTGGTTGCCCCCCCCCCAGAATCCGTGGGGCAGCCTAGGGTTTGCCTAGGGTGGGATTCTGGACCATCGGTCCTACCCACTTGGGGTACTTCATTTTTTCCATCCGACATCATAAAGTTTTGTTGGTTTGGAGTGTCCTTCTCTTTAAGAAATTGAAGAGAATAGAGACCCCTAGCCCTCGTTGCCTAATAGCGTCGGGGCCGGAAGAAGCAAGAGTCGACCAAGAGAGGTCTAGATAGGAAAGAGAGTGGTGAAAGAAGAGGTGGACTCTGTGCCCAGACAAGTTGAAGCAGCACAGAGACAGCTACGGGGCCCGACCCCGGACTTGCCAAGTCCGTCTCACAAGATGTGAGCCCGTGGGGGAGCCTGTCCGCGGCAGTGACTTTAGTTCCGGACACGCGGTTTTTAAGCCGCGGCCTTCACATTATGGCCACTACTAACCAGGAGCCTTGCGGCCCCTGGCCGTTCACCTATCCGCAACCTAGTGACGCGCCTGGCGGCTTGCTCAAGCCTCTCCGCATTCGGAGACAGGTAAACCCTAACCCAAACTAACCCAAACTAACCGAAACTAACCCCAACTAACCCAAATTAACCTTTTTTTTATAGTAGGAATTAGGAAATGCATTCTATGCACACCCAGGCCATTGGCGGTCTGGCGACCTGGATAGTGTGGGACTCCGGTACGAGCCGACCCATTAAGAACTCTTCCTCTACTCTGGTCTGGAGCCCCATTTGGAACCGTGTGAGCATTACATCAAATGGGGTGAGCCTGTCTAGCACTTCAAAAGGGAAATTCCAAAGTAACTTCGCTTTCTTCCTCTATCTCCTTCCTTAAGAGTATCGCTAATCATATTCTTTACAGCGTTTCAGTTCTGCAAGCTGCTCGTCATTTTGTCTATAACTGTTTCCGGCGTTATGGATCCGATCTTAGCTGTGCAGGAGTCGTGATGCGCTCCCCATCTAGGAAGAATGTGTGTTCTGTGCTGTCCACATCTCCACAGTACACGCATTCGTCGTCCGGAGTCTTTCCGATGCCAAATGTATACTCACGAAAACATCCGTGCCCCGTGAGAAACTGGGTCAGAAGATAATCGGTCTCCCCGTGATTTCTGTCCACCCATGTTTTTATGTTGGGTATCAACTTGTAAGTCCATCTGCCCTTGTTACTGTCTCGCCATCTATCTTTCCATTCTGTCATGGTGATGTCTTCTGCCTCCTGGCGTGCGATGCCCTTCGATTGTGTCGGTGCTTGAGCCACTTTCATGGACTGTCTGACAATAAGGTCCATTGGGGGGGTTTCAGCGATCACCAGGATAGCATCAGTTGAAGTAGTGCGGTATGCTCTGCAGATGCGCAGAGCCGCCTGTCGTTGTACCCTCGTGTGTATGTTCCGGACTTTTGCGATGTTCATAGTGTGACCCCATACAGGCGCGGCGTACATTATGATGGATCTAGCCACTGAGCATATTAGTTTGCGTTTGTGCTGGTCTGGGCCGCCTATGTTGCGGGGCGTTTCGGCCATGTTTCTGATGTGTGGGATGAAGGTGAGCTTACTGTCTAGCCACACTCCCAAGTACTTGATCTCGGTTTTAGGTGAGATAATTCTGCCCATGATGTTCAGGTTTCTACTTGGGACAATTCTCCTGGACAGCCTCGGTCTTATCTTCACATAATTCCAGTTGGTTGGCTCTGAGCCAACTCCTTATACTTACCTACTATTGACTGGTTTATTTTGTACTCACCTTCGTCTATGTTCTTGGCAAGCACCACCAGGGCGACGTCGTCCGCGTATCCGATTAAAGTCACTCCTTTGGGTTGCGGAAGATTTAGCAATCCGTCATAAAGGATGTTCCACAAGGTTGGTCCTAGAACGGAGCCCTGTGGAATTCCAGAAGACATGCTAAAATTCTCCCTTCTTCCTTCCGCCTCCACTATTACTGTCCTGTCCTTAAAGTATTCTACAATGAGATTGACGATGTATGGTGAGGTGCCTCTCTTCTTCAGGTCCTTCCTTTATGATGGCCGGCCATGAGGCCGAGTTGAAAGCATTTTTGACGTCTAATATGACCACTATGCCGATATCTCTATGTCTTATGCTTCTTTTATACAGGGCAGGTCTGATTGTGTCTAGTTTTCTTTCAGTGGACAAACATTCAATATTGTATTGACAAATATGTCAAAATACCGTGGATCATTTAACATTAATAAACGTTATACTTCCGATCTCATGTATTATCGTTGACGTTTTCTAATGACACATTTTGAAATAATCTTTCGTTTATATTATCTCCTAATGCTATTTTCGCAAAAATCACCCTGTCCTCAAAGGCAAGAGAGGGAGATGTACTTATTTGTGCACTATATTCCATGTCAACTGTACAAAGATGTTTACAAAAAGCACCTCCTATACCAGCAGGACACTCACATAATCCTAATTCGGAATGCACTGTATATACAATTTTGCAATCTGTTGCAGAGCTAACATGCAGCTCTTTTAATGCAAAATGTAGTCAAGTTCAGGTTCTGATATTCGACATATTTTTGTATACGTCTCTGATGGTGTTTATCTCATACTTTTATAACAAATTCAGCTAAAGCAACTGGATTAAATGCTTTGCATCGTTTTAAAACAATATCCTTAAAAACTCGAATTGATGTCTCCACTTGATTGTTAGTATTATGGCCACTACTTAGCCAATCTTTGCGATATGCTGTACACCATTCGCTTTTTCTTCGAGTTGAGCTTTCCAGGTATCTCGAAACCTGTGGATATTTTTTAATTTCTCGAAAGCTGTGTAGCGATTAGTTCATCGTAATCAGTGGCATTTACTGCATATAAAATCTCACGTACAATTAACATAAGTGGTTTACGATCTAATTGTTCAATGTTATTTGGGCCCACAGCCATCGCCAGACAGCTTGACAGACGTGAAAAGAACATATTAGCAATTTAGAAGATGGAAATACTATGTTTAAAGCTCTTCTTTCGGGTGTAGAGTCGTCTATCATGAAAACATTAGGTTCACCTTTACCATCAAAACCGGTACTTCCAAAAATTTTTTTAATGCAAGAAAAGCATTGAATAATCTAAAATCATATCGCTCAGCTATCAATGAAATAAAACTCACGATTTTTGATTAACACTTAATATGGTTTAATGGCTCTAAAATGATTTAAGGTTTTTAGCACCTGTAGCAATGCACCAATATTTTGTAAATAGTAAATGAATCAATCTGACTAACATATAACATGTAGAACAATATTCAAAAAAAACCGTTCTGTTAAAAATTAAAAAAAAATTGAGATGTTATATATGAAAATGCGACACGTGGCAACACTGCCATGCCATTTTGCAATTTTTCTTGTCGGTGTGTACCTCTTTGCCAAATATCGCTCTAACAGCATCGATATTTTAAAAGTTAATCGTCCAATTTTTTTTTTCGTGATTGCAGGGAAAAAGTGTTAGAAGTGGCAACAGTGCCCATACAATTTTTGATGTTTACACTTCTGTTTGGGACACCCTATTTTAATTTTAGCCGATAAATAAATATACTAATTTAATTTGTTTCGCAGGGTTGCTATATATCTCTGTAAGTTAAGACAGTTAAGACATAATTAGGTGAAGTTATTTAATTTAAATGGTTTGACATTCTCTGTAACCTATAAAAAAGGCGACCGTTTACTATCATAATACGACATGCGGGCATGCGCCCAAAATATTACGGTGAACATGCGGTTACCATGGAAGTTATGATGATTAATGGCTGACGGCACGACGGCAACGAGATTGTATAGTAGAGTGCTACTTATAACTTATTTTGACTTCTGTGGGCACCTCGGGGTTACAAGCTGAAATTTTCACAGAATGAAGGCTTAATTATATTAATTCAAAACCCGAAGGTAATAAAAAATCATAACGGGCAAAAGGGCAGTATACCTAAAAATCGAGATTATTATATGAACGTGTAGGATATTAAACTATGAATGTTTTCATATATAATTCATCTACATTTTTGTACCAATTATATTTTTTATCATTGCTTGAAATATGCAGATTACACTGGCCCTTACGGCAAAATAAATCAAAAAATTGAAATATCTCCCTTCGAACCTGGGCAAAATCTGATTGAAATATACTCATTTTTGTATTCACCTCGGATTCTCTCCGAAATGAAGGCTCAAATCAAAAATTTTTATTCTTGCAAAAAGTTTGCCTTAAGTATTTAGAATACATAGGTGCATGAATACATTTTTTTTTTCTCAAATGGTAATGGAAAAATAGAATTAAATGTAAAAAAGTAATTTTCTTCAAGCAGCGACTGGCCGATCTCTCGCTTCCCGAGCACTCTCGTATCTCACTTTTCTTCATAGCTTCCTCTCTCTCGCGCCTATTGTACATACAATAAGTGCTTTTACACCATTACGGGTTAGAATACTAATAATAATAATAATAGCTATTATTAATTGAATAAAGTCATTGAAGACATTTTCGATTATACTGAAATTTATATTTCCTATACGTTGCTAGGTAATAAAGAAGTAGAAAAAAAATCATATGCTTAATGCAACTGCTATTAAAAAAAATACTAGCTTTTATTCAGAATAGCAAAACTGAAAATGTGAAAAATCTTTATAATAACAAAATCTATTTATCTTCAGTGTCTGTATCTTCTTTAGGAATAGACACAATGACTTCAATATTGCCTTCCAGTATTTTTTGCATGATCCTATGCAACCTATTTAATTTCTTCTACGTCTACAAGCTTGCTTCCATAAATAATTTACCTTTTTTTACATCCACATGCAATAAATACTTTTACATCCGAAGGAAATGCTGGTGTTGTTAAAATTGAGGATAATTTGGATATCACCTGCCTCCTCAAATTTCCATCCGCATTCTGTCACCTCTGGTAATAGGGGATTTGGTTCTAAAGAACTGAAGCACACCGTAGTTTGATAATGCGCCCTCATACTGCGAAATTTTAAACTATTTTTTGTAGGGGCTAGTTTTTTTCAATTAGCGATGAATAGGGCAATAGTGTCCTGAAATGTTTGGATTTGTTGAAAATAATTTTATGATAAATTTCTCTATGTTATTGAACATGCCATCTGAAAATTCCTGGACCCAATAACGTCTAAATAATCGGAATAATTTAGATACATTTTCCAACTTTTTATTTTTCCTAATCCTGAAAATTGGCTGGTTATATGACAACCCGTTAGAGCATGAAATGCAGGTAATTTTTTTGCAAGTTTTTCTTCTAGGTTGACGTCATGAATGGCCACATATCGCACCGAATTTCCTCTTCCACATTTTACCCTAAATTCTCTACATATTTTTAATATGTACCAGAAGTTCAAGCACATCAGTGTCATTGGAGTCCACGATGCATGTCAAATAATACATACAATATTTAGCAGAGAGAATAATGCAACAAAATCCTAGTATCAGCTTCTTCGTGACTATAGAGGATAGTAATTTGTTGTCAATTGGTTCGCAATTTGTTTTCTTATCAAAAATATTGGTAAATCCCCCACTATAGTTGCGAACTTGAATTTCTTTTTATGAGAGTGCTCGTTCAGATAAAAGGTTCGTTAACTGTTTTTTTTTAACTAAAAACAGAGTGGATAAATAAATTCCACTGTTTTGGATGTAAAAAGGTAACTTATTATTAGATTAAATCGGTACATAATAAAACTTAATTAAATAATTTTTTATTAGATTGTATGAAGGCAAAGCTTGTACATGTAGAAGAAATTAAATAGGTTGCATAGGATCATGCAAAAAAAATATTGGAAGGCAATATTGAAGTCATTGTGTATATTCCTGAAGAAGATACAGACACTGAAGATATATAGATTTTGTTATTATAAAGATTTTTTACATTTTCAGTTTTTCTATTCTGAATAAAAGCTATTCTTTTTTTAGTAGCAGTTGCATTAAGTATATGATTTGTTTTCTACTTCTTTATTACCTAGCAACGTATAGGAAAAATAAATTTCAGTATAATCGAAAATGCCTTCATTGACTTTATTCAATTAATAATAGCTATTATTATTATTAGTATTCTAACCCGTAATGGTGTAAAAGCACTTATTGTATTGTATAATAGGCGTGAGAGAGAGGAAGCTATGAAGAAAAGTGAGATACGAGAGTGCTCGGGAAGCGAGAGATCGGCCGGTCGCTGCTTGAAGAAAATTACTTTTTTACATTTAATTCTATTTTTCCATTACCATTTGAGAGAAAAAAAATTATTCATGCACCTATGTATTCTAAATACTTAAGCCAAACTTTTTGCAAGAATAAAAATTTTTGATTTGAGCCTTTATTTCGGAGAGAATGCGAGGTGAATACAAAAATGAGTATATTTCAATCAGATTTTGCCCAGGTTCGAAGAGAGATATTTCAATTTTTTCATTTATTTTTCCGTAAGGACCAATGTAATCTGCATATTTCAAGCAATGATAAAAAATATAAATCGTACAAAAATGTAGATGAATTATACATGAAAGCATTCATAATTTAATATCCTACAGGTTCATATAATAATCTCGATTTTTAGGTATACTGCCCTTTTGCCCGTTATGATTTTTTATTACCTTCGGATTTTGAATTAATATAATAAAGCCTTCATTCTGTGAAAATTTCAGCTTGTAACTCCGAGGTGCCCACAGAAATCATTTTATAGAAGGCTTTTACTGCGTTGGGCACTCTACTAGTATAGGGTTTGAAGCTCGCCAACAATTTCCGTTTCCTATACGATTTCGTGACTCCGGTCACCAATATGTATAGGGAATGGAAAATTGCGACCGGGGAGGCCACTCAATTGCACCCCTTCGACCTATTCACCGACCTGAAAAGGTATTGTTTAAATAATGGCGCACATTTTGAGAGTAACGTGGAGGTGCACCGTCTTGTTGAAAAATTAATTCCTCTTCAACGTATCCAGAATTATTCTCTATTATGGCAGTTAGGGCTGGATCTATAGTATTTTCCAGTAAATCCAAGTACAGTTTGCAATTGCAATTGCAATTGCAATTCTGAAGTGACGGAGAAAATGCCCATTTATCAACACCATGAAAATGCTAATTTTTATCGTTAAATCAGAATATTTCAATGACTATCGAATTTCAGCTCATGTTTTATATGACAAAAAACGTTTGTATTAATACATAGAACTCAAAAATAAAATCAAATACAGGGTGTTCCATTTAAAAAAATCTTACTTTTTGCTGCCCTACTTTTGTGACGCACCCTGTATGATTTCCAATATTTTTAAAATATGCGCATTTTGCTACCTTACCCTATGGTGGATACGATTTTGACACAAATAGTATCAGTTAAGCAAAAACTTACTTTACTCTATCGTTGGGACACCCTGTACATATCGCCTGTTAAATTTCCAGGAAGAAAGAAAGGACCCACAATGGAATTTCCAAAAATACCAGTCCACACGTTCAATTTCTGAGGCTTTTGTGTGTGCACCTCGTGAACAACCCTGGGGTTGCTGTCAGACCAGTAACGACAGTTGTGCCGATTAACTACACCGTTTAAAGATAATGTACACTCATCCGAAAAACACACATTAAATAGGAAATTGTTATTATTCGCCGCTCGTTCATCAATAAGTTCACAAAATTCCAAGCGACGATCAAAATCATCCTCGTGTAGTTCTTGTACCAACCGAATTTTGTACGGGTGGAACTTGTTTTTTTAATATTCTTCGGACACTTGTATGACTCACGCCGGTCTCAGTGGCTAATTTTCTTGTACTCAGTGTATTATCCATGGCAACTTGGCCCAATACTAATACCTCCACAGATTCATTTACTACACGATTTTCTTCTTTTTATTCGTTACGGAACCTGTTTCCAAAAATTTTGCTACTAACTCGCGAACAATTTTGCCAGAAAGGTGCTTGTCGGGATGGCGTTCATTAAATATCTGCGCAACCCGATTTCCACATTCATAATTTTTTAAATAAAGTTCGATTATTTCTACTCTTTCTGCAATTGAGTACACCATAATTGTTAAAAAGTTTAATGAGAAATTTTAACGCTCAAGTCACATAACAGCTATCTAGCAACTAGCGTACCTGATGGTTAAGCCTTAATAAACACTAAAATTAGCCAAAAACATCTAATACACAAAAACAGCAAATTGGTCAAAGGAATTTATCCTTATCATTTAAATTTAATACTCTGATACATTTTTAAATAAAATCGATTTACTTATTTGCATTTTTGACCAAAACGTTTTGTTGGTATTGTCACGAGTAATTTTAGGGGTAGCTCGTTTATTTAAAGAATAACTTCTCAGAGAAGAGCCTCGTCGCGATTGATACAATGACGGGGTCTCAATGCTTCCTTTAATCTACCACTGAATGTTCTACTCGTGAGGACACGCCTTGTTTAGCGTGCCGGGGGGGTAACTGAGGTAGACCGGGATCGCGTCACGTGGGGTAAGAAGAGATGATAAAGTAAGCACGTTTAGTTTATAACAATAACAATGTATTAACGATAAAACTTTAACGACAATTATTGGTCAGAGAAAATGAGATTCTATTATACCCGATTATTACGGTGCGCATGTTTTCTCGAATTGAGGTACTGTTCATAGGTCTTTGTTTACTGTCTTATAATTTATAGTTTTTCTTAAGAGCTGGGTTTTATTTAAGAGCACTAAGAGCTTTCACTAAACTTTTTAACTGACTATTTAGACACTTGTCTTTCTCAACACTCTGACAAACTTCTTGTCAAGACTTTACTATGGAGGTTGTGCAACCCCTGGTCCTAGCAGTCGTCAAGTAACTAACCGGTACCAGGTTGGGTAGGAAAGGAATTGAACCTAGAGCAGTCGTATGACTAACTCTAGGAGCGGATAGAACCCAGAAGGCAGTCGTCAAGTGACTAACCTTGGGAGCTGGAGGTGAGATCAATGTCTGCCGAACTGAGGATTCGGTAGCGTATTTATATGAAACAAAGTGATGATCATTGCATGCATAAGGTTCAAAGTCGCTCCCGTTGATTGCTCGCGTTGTTTATAGTTTGCCTTTAATGTTTATATAACAATCTTCAAGTTCAAGTTCAAACTTGCGACAGGGTGATATTTGTCCGAGACATTAAATATTTTCCCTAAAAAACTGCGAAAAGTGCGTGCAACGTAAAATGCGACAACACCTCGCCATGCGTTGGTGGCCTCAGTTTTACCTATTCTTTTTTAAGATTGTCAAAAAAATGTGTCAAAAATAATATAGTTTTTTAAGTTTTTAAGTATTCGACAGATCAAAAACTGGGCCATTTCCGAGTTAATATTCGCGAGGTTGTTTACGCTTTAAACGGGACTTTTATAGACACTACAATAATGTAAAGTTGTTCGATGTTCGTTATGCCTGTTTGTCTCAAGTAATTAATAAATTACGTTCTGGAATTCCTAGTTCACATTTTGCGCTGTAAACCGTTTATTAGTGAGTAAAGCATTTAGGACGGGTAGTTTTATCTGGCTCTCACATTGTGGCGACCGTGACAGGACGGTTTTACAGCAGCAAATCGACGTTTTGAGACGTTCCTGGTGCCAGGAACTTTTGTATAGTTTGCAATGGCTGAGAATCTAGAGGCACAGAAGAAGGCCCGAAAAGTATATCGTGCTTCATTTACGAAGACGGCGAATGAACTTGCTGGTTTATTACATCTCGACCGTTCTAAGGAGAATGATGTGGCTATTCGAGTTTGTTGGGAGACTTTGAAACCGAAATATGATAGCTTAAAGGTTCGGGACAGTGCTATTTTCGAAGAATTGTTGGAAAGCGCGACGGAGGAGGAACTTTCTCTCGAGGTGGACAGCTGTGACACATATAATAAGCGGTTTATTGAACTGAGACTGCGGTATGAGAAGCTTTACGAGGACGCCGACTCTGAAGGAGCTGATTCAATTGAGCGGAGCGCCCGCAGTCAGTTGAGCAGTTTGCGTGTGGAGGCCGCGGAAAGCCAAGGTAAGCGAAAGTTTAAATTACCTCGCATTGAATTGAAACCGTATGATGGTAGTATTCAGGGGTGGTTGTCTTTCTGGGGCCAGTTCCAGAAAATCCATAATGACCCTGATATTGATAACCATGATAAAATCGAGTATTTAGTACAGGCTACAGTTCCTGGAAGTAGGGCACGACAGCTGGTAGAAAGCTTTCCGTCAATTAGCGATAATTATGATAAAATTGTTGATAGCATGTCTAACAGGTTTGGCAACAAAGATATGCAGATTGAGGTGTACATCAGAGAGCTGTTGAAGTTAATTTTGGGTACTGCGACTTCTAAACAGAAATTTGATATCGCTACGCTCTACGATAAGATTGAAACGCAATTGCGGGCGCTCGAGACGCTGGGTATCACAACGGGTAGCTGTTCTGCAATGCTTTTCCCATTAATTGAGTCTTGTTTACCTCGAGATCTGCTTAGAGTTTGGCAGCGTTCGTCCTATTCCGTACCCAGCGTCTCCAATAGTCCTGATGTATCTGTACTTGAGTTGAGGTTAAAAGGGCTGATGAACTTTCTCAGTAATGAAGTGGAGAACGAACAGAGGATCAGTTTGGCCGCCGAGGGTTTTGGATTGACGGAGCGTATGTCATGTGACAGATTGGGATACAGTGAGGAGAATTTCAAGAAAGGAAGATCCGCTAGAAATAACCCTGTTGTTCCGACCGCCACGGGTCTTGTAAATTGCGAGGTTGCTAAATGTATTTTTTGCGGTGGCTCGCATGAAAGCACCGCATGTTTTAAGGCTAATAAAATGTCCATGGAGGAAAAGCGAAATATTTTGTTTAGTAAAAAGGCTTGCTTCCGCTGTCTGAAAATAGGTCACCAATCGCAAAGGTGCAGAGGACGCTTCAAATGTGTTTTATGCGAGAAATCCCATCTGGTGTTGATGTGTCCTAGTCTACCAGCCAATAAAACAGTTCCGAAACCAGACCTACGTGGTAATGGCAGTCAAAACACCGAAAGTCGAGAAGAAAAGTCTGTTGAACGTGATCAGGCTTTGGCGAATCACACAAACACACATGTATTTTTGCAAACTCTTCGAGTTAATTTAAAAGGTTCAAATGGGTACAAGTCGGTGAGGGTGTTATTAGATAGTGGTTCCCAGAGGAGTTACCTTTTGAAGACAACAGCAGCTCAGCTCGGATATGAACCAAAGCGCTCTGAAAATGTAATCCATTGTTTGTTCGGAGGTAGAGAGGCAACTTATGAACACAAATGTTATGACGTCACAGTTTTTAGTGACACATGTGTATTTACTTTTGAAACTCTTGATCAGCCAATTATTTGTGGTCATGTTTCCCCAGTCTTTAGTGGTCAGTGGTCAGCCGAGTTAGCGAATCTAGGTATTGAACTTTCTGATTCCCGAGATCCTGGGCCGATAGAGCTGTTGTTGGGTGCTGACGTTGCTGGCGTAATATATACCGGGAACCATAAATATTTGCCTTGTGGGCTGACAGCAATAGAAACTAGGTTAGGGTGGACTCTTATAGGCAAGGTAGCGAGCAACGTGAAGAGACATTTCAATGCTGCTGTGACTACTCTCAATCTTTTCGTCAAAGACGCTTCCATAGAGCAACTTTGGGAACTCGATGCCCTTGGTATTAAAGAGCCAACCGAGCAGAGAAGCAGAGAAGAAATGGCAATGGCAGCTAAAGAGTTGTTTTTGGAAACTGTTCGTGTCAATGAAGAAGGTCGCTACGAGATTAGGCTTCCATGGGTGGATGGGCACCCCCCTCTCCCTTCCAATTACAGTTTGGCTCAAAAAAGGTTAAAGTCGAATATTTCAAAGTTAAAACGAGATGGGCTTTTCGATCAATGTGATCAAATTTTCAAAGAATGGGAGTCGGAAAAAATCATTGAACGGGTTGACGCACCAGTGTCTGTTGATAAAGGTCACTACCTTCCACACCGAGTAGTAGTCAAGGAAAATAGTGCCACCACCAAGTTGAGACCTGTGTTTGATGCGTCCGCCCATGAGAGAGACAAGCCGTCACTTAATCATTGCCTCGAAAAGGGTTTAAATCTTGTTGAGTTAATACCATCGCTGCTTTTAAGGTTTCGGGAGTACAGAGTAGGACTGGTTTCCGACATACGTAAAGCCTTTTTACAAATCAGCGTGCATAAAAATGATCGAGATTTTCTACAGTTTCTGTGGGAGGATGACCAGGGCAATGAAGTTGTGTTTCGATTCAGACGAGTTGTGTTTGGAGTAAATAGCAGTCCATTCCTGTTAGGGGTGACGATCGAGTACCACCTTGAGCAAGCACTTAAAAAATGCGATGGCAGCAGTGTTTATTCTCGGAACACCATTGAGAAATTACGTCGCAGCTTTTATGTGGACAACTGCGTCACGAGTGTACGAGATGAAGACACATTGGCAACATTTGTTCGGGAGTCTGTGGCAGTCATGGCAGAAGGGCAGTTTGATCTGAGAGGGTGGGAGCACTCCCGCCTTGGTGACTCAGATAGGGATGCAGTGCCTTGCCCTGTGCTGGGTTTGAATTGGCACCCACAGAGGGATGTTTTGACCCTTAGTCATGGATTTTTGGATACTGATGTTGAGGGTTTAGTAGTTACCAAGAGAGAGATGCTGTCAGTAACTCAGAAGGTGTTTGATCCTATTGGTTTCACATCGGCCACTGTTTTGGTCCCCAAATTAATGTTGCAAAAACTGTGGGCAAAACAGATAACATGGGATCAACCTGTGGATGACGACACTACGCAGTATTTTAAGAAGTGGCTTCGCGAGCTGCCATATTTGTTGAAAATTGAAATTCCAAGATGGACCTTGACTGGTGGGAGTTTTGCACGAGATGTCAGCATACATACTTTCTGCGATGCCAGTAAGGACTCATACGCATGTGCAATTTTCCTGCGAGTCGACATGCAAGACAGAGTCAATGTTTTCCTGTTAGCAAGCAAGGCCAGGGTCTCCCCTTTGAAGAGAATGACAATCCCAAGGCTTGAGCTGTTGGCTGCTGTGATAGGTGCAAGGCTTTTTGGAAGTATTAGAGGAAACCTAAGCAGTGAAGCAGAACATTACTTTTGGAGTGATTCCACTACTGTTATTTCGTGGATTCAAAGAAAAGATCAGTGGGGCAGCAGAAAAATGGAGACATGTACCAAGTCTCTGGAATCCTGCAGACCTACCTTCGCGAGGTTGTTTTCCAAAGCAGCTGTTTGAGCTCAAGTGGTGGGAGGGCCCTACATGGCTGTACCAGGATCCCGAGAAGTGGCCTTCAGAAAACCCAGTGGTTAATGAAGAAGAAATTACGCAAGAGCGCCGAAAACAGCTGGTTTTGGCACTTGCTGATGTAGGTGTCCATCGTGAATGGAATTTGCTGTTTTTTTCCAACTACACTAGGACTATCCGAATGCTTGGTTGGATATTCCGCTTTTGCTACAATATAAAGCATCCGTCTGACCGTAGAAGTGGTGAGTTAACAGCCGAAGAGTTTGCTGCTGCAGAGACGTTTGCTTTCAAGCTGATCCAGCAAGAATATTATTTTACCGGAGAAAGTGATAAGCGTATTAGCAATCTTCAGCCATTTTATGATGAGAATGGAGTGCTACAGAGTGTCTAACAGACAAGATACAGAGGCTTACCGATTTCCTATAGTTTTGCCTCCTAAGCACCCATTGGTTCAGACTTTAATTTGGATGGAACATCGGAAGTCATGCCACGTAGGAACCCAAGGTCTGCTGAATCTTCTTCGAGAGAGATATTGGATTCTCGGAGGAAGACGAAGTGTTCGAAATGTCGTCACCAAATGCGTTGTTTGTAAGAGGCAAAATGGAAAACCGTTTGTGGTGCAGTCACCACCATTGCCTCTCGACAGAGTTCGTATGGCCGTCCTCTTTGAGGTCACGGGTGTTGACTTTGCGGGCCCGTTATTTTTGAGAAATGGACAGAAATCTTGGTTGTGTCTTTTTACCTGTGCAGTCTACCGCGCAGTTCATTTGGAATTGACTACATCGCTTACGACCGCAAGCTTTTTGCAAACATTGCGTCGTTTTGTAGCTAGACGCGGAAGACCTAAGACTATTTATAGCGACAACGGGACTAATTTTGTTGACGCCGAAAATGCTTTTTCGGCGCTTGATTGGGACTCGGTTTTACGTGACACGAGTGTACAACGCATTGCGTGGAAATTTAACCCTCCAACTGCAGCGTGGTGGGGTGGCTTTTGGGAGCGTTTGATTGGTATACTTAAACAGTTATTACGTAAGATGCTGGGTCACGCTAGTTTGGACTATGAAGACTTATTGACTTTACTCTGCGATTGTGAGGCGGTTGTTAATGCTCGACCCCTAACTTACTGTTCTGAAGACCCCAAAGAATTGGCCCCCCTTACTCCTTCCATGTTTTTGCGTGAACAAGTGGAGTGGGGATTACCTGACTGTGACTCCGTAAACCGAGCATCGTTGTGCCGTAAAGTGAGACATATTCAACATCTACGCGATGATTTACGCGCTCGTTTTCGTGTTGGATATTTGGGACAGTTAAAGCTGCTTTCCGAGAAGGGAAAATGTCGTCCGATTGGAATTGGCGACGTAGTGCTTATCGGTAATGACAATACGAGACGATTGGACTGGCCACTGGGGCGTGTCAGTGAACTGTTGCCTGGCAAAGATGGTCAGGTGCGATTAGTGAGGTTGAAGACATCCAGAGGTGAAATGCTGCGACCGCTACAGCGTCTTTACCCGTTAGAATGCGCTGAGCTGATGGAGGTGCCTCCAGTTACAGAGACTACTCCGCCAGAACAGACCGAAGGTAGTGTGGGAACGACTGGTGCGAGCAATCCGGCAACAGCGGATGAGGTGAAGGTGACTCGGTGTGGACGTATTTGTAAGACACCTGCAAGGTATCTGTGAGAACTTTGTCAGACTGTAAGTAGAAACTTTTATAAAATCAGTGACTGTCTCTTCCTATGTGTGAGAAATCTTTGACTGAGTAAATATTTCTCAGGTGGGAGAATGTCCGAGACATTAAATATTTTCCCTAAAAAACTGCGAAAAGTGCGT
>JAEQML010068134.1:0-18505 GCA_016904865.1 Pissodes strobi | reverse complement strand
GACTTCGTATCTCTTACGGTTCCCGAGATCCCCATGCATGCACTCGATTTTGTAGCACCCTGTATAGGAAGCTTTAATCACCTTCCAATACCAGAGATAGGGGTAAAATCATCCCAACCTAGATGTACAACCATTTATATGGGAAGTTTTAATCAGCTTCCAATACTAGAAATACGGGTTATATCACCCCTATATAAAAGTTTTAAAATGGTTACACTGTTTTCATACAACAGACACGATAATAATAAGAAATTTTAATCAGCTTCCAATACTAGAAATACGGGTTAAATCACCCCTATATAAAAGTTTTAAAATGGTTACACTGTTTTCATACAACAGACCAGATAATAATAAGAAGTTTTAATCAGCTTCCAATTCTAGAAATACGGGTTAAATCGCCCCTATATAAAAGATTTAAAATGTTTCATACAACATGCAAGATAAGAAGTTAAATCAACGTTTAATACTAGAAACGTGGGTTAAATCACCCTTACCTATAAGCAACCATTCTTATATGAAGCTTTAATCAGCTTCTAATACTAGAAATTGGGGTTAAATCATCCCTACCTATATGTACAACCATTTATATCGGAAGTTTTAATCAACTTCCAACACTAGACATACGGGTTAAATCACCCCTATACAAAAGTTAAAATTGTTACACTATTTTCATACAGCCGATAATATAATATAGAGAGATTTAATCATCCCTCAAACCCAAAAAGACTGCCGGCCTAAAATAAATAGCCTCAAAAAATGCATTATGCTAATTATTGGCGGGGTTAAATCACCCCCTATGCATGAATTATTTCCTATGGACGGTTATTAAATTCTCAGTAATACCGTAGATTCCATCAATAAATTGCATATTATTAAGAATTAATTATATTTCAAAATATGTATAAAAATTTTTTAGACAAAATCCTTCATGCGTAACTTAAAAGTTCACACAAAGGCAAAGCAGACCTTATCAATAAATCTGTCTTTAAAGCCCATGTTGCGTCTGGCCTGGGCCTCTTAGGGTAAACATATCAAATGTCAACCGCTCGATATGTTATTATCGATACACATTATTTTCTTAATGACATAAGCTTAAAATAATATAAATGAGCCTAGGTTCGTCAGCTACGGGCACATCATTAAATAAATTATTGGATAATGACCTGTTCAAAATTAAAGACGATATTTTGCTCGGCCTGATAGATTCCGTAAAATTAATTACATAAGCACATTTGTTATTAACCCAGCATCGCAAACACGAGATACACCCAATATTAAACACATCTATGCAAAAAATCGCAAGATAATGTCGCTCAGATAGCGTGTTATTTGGAAACGACTTGGTTGAAAAATTAAATTAGCTACTATTATTAAAAAGAAGTGATTTAAACTGGAGACGTCCTTTCACCAAAAGTCGATTCACGAAAGGCCAGGGTTACAAGAACACGAAAAATCATGGAGGGGGGCACAGGAATATTTCCCTCAACCACTAAAGGTAAATGGGAGATATGCTAGAAGGAAAATTGTCTGGGAAGTCGGAAAAGCTAACTAATGATCCATTTATCTTACAATGTGTACGAGGACAGACTATACCGTTCAATCGTATTCTCATACAAAGGAAGTTTCCAAAACCAGAACTGTTTACTAAGAAAGAAATTAGTATGGTAATAGAAAGTATTCAACATTAATTTGTTAACAATAAATGCCTCATAAAAATGTGAATCAAAAAAGGGGCAATTTATCTGACCGTATTTTTTCTAGTGTCAAAGCCTAGCCATAAGGTTTATATTAAATCTAAAAACCTTAAATAAATCTAGGTATATCACCACCGCATTTTAAATTAGAAAACTACAGATCTGTTTAAAATATTATGTCCCCAAATGTATTCCGGGCTCCAATTGACCTTAAATATGCTTATTTTCTAATCCAATAAATAAGCACAGAAAATATCTAGGATTCATTTTTGAAGAAAATTTATATAAAATTCGTTGTGTCTCATGTGGTCTAAATACGGCCCTTTTCTTATGAAATCACTTAATAAAATACTTAAGATCAAAAGGACTTAATAAGTCAATAAATATCTGGACGATTTCTTGTTAATAGGTTCCACGAGGCGAGAGTGTAGCAAATGTAATGACTACCATTTCCCTCTTAGAATCACTAGGAATTATTATAAACTATGAAAAAAGTAAATTAATCCCTGCTAGAAGTTGTAAATATTTAGGTTTTATAATTGATAGTAAGGAAAAGACTATTAAATTATCGTTACCTAAAATACTAAGGGATTAGAGTCCATTGATTCTTTTTTAAAATTAAAATCATGGAAAATTAGAACTTTTTCAAAATTAATGGGCCAATTAATATCATTTTGTTCTGCCGTCAAGTAGGTATAGTTGTTTTATATACCAAGATATTAGAGAGACAAAGAATTTCACTGAAAAATAAAGGTGGTGATTACGAACGGAAATTTGTCATAAATAATAAAATTATAGCTCAAGAATTATTACAATATTGGTTACACCTAATTCCGCTTAGTAGAAATAATATAAAAATCGAAAAATATGAATATGAAACATATTCTGATGCCTCGATTACTCGTTGGGGGTCTTTATTGCAATGAAAAAGACATACTGTTTTTGGAATACCGAAGAATTAAATTACCATATTATTATCTGGAATTATTAGCGGTTTTTATTGGTTTTAAATGTTTTGCGAAACATAGTACTAATTGTGCAATACTGATAAAAGTAGACAACACCAAAGCAATTTATATATTAATCGCATGGGTGAAGTAAGACACAAACATATTCTGTCAATACGAGTGACATTTGACAATGGTGTGAAGCTAGAAAATTATGGCTTTTTGCTACTTATATTGAGGCAAAAAATAATACAAAAAGCAGATTTTGAGTTCAGATCGAAATATATAGAGACCGAATATGGTCTGAACGATATTGCCTTTCAAAAAATTATATCTTTATGGTCTCCAGAAATCGATTTATTTGCAACACAAATAAATGCCAAGTCCAGTATTTTTAATTCTTGGAAGATATCCAGGCTCCATTGGAATAGATGCCTTTACAATCAACTGGAAATATATTAATCTGTGTGCCTTTTCCCCCGTTTCGCTGGTAGCAAAAATCCTGAATAAGATAATTGCAGATAGAGCAGAAGGGTTGGTAGTAGTCCCTATTTGGGAAACACAACGATGGTTTCCTATTTTTAAAAGATTCCAAATCTCTAAGACTCCTGTATTGTTTTCCCTAATAAAGGCTTATTAACCTCCCCTTTCAGGTGCAGCCACCCGTTCTTGGAAAATGATTACCTTGGTGGTGGCGAGGTTATCAGGGAATCTTTTTACAACACAATATCTCAGAGGAATCCTCTTTAAGTAAAAACCCCATAAAACAATATGATACAGCATATAAAAAATGGTGAATTTTTTGAAAAATTTATAAAAATTGTTTATAACAGCCCTCCACAAATAAATATCTGCAATTTTTAAATGAACTACAAGAACGGCGCAGGCTATTCAACTTTAAATACATAGATCCGCTATTAATTTTATTATAAATAGTAAGGTAGAAGAAAAAATTATAAATCGATTTTTAAAAGGCATTTTTAAACTCAGGCCAGTGTTTCCCAAATATAAAACAACTTGGGATCCGTCAATAGCATAAAAATACTTAGGATTTCTTTTAATACATTAACTTTAGAACATTAAAGTTTTAAATTAACGACATTAATGGCACTTTGTACTGGTCATAGACTTCAAACTTTGTTAAAAACAAAAATTAATAATATTGTAAGTCTAGATACTACGCCTGAAATTTTGATTTTTGAAATAAAAAAAAATAAAAAAACTCTACACCTTTAAAACAGCAACCTAAAATGGTATTATCTTTCTTTCCAGACAAACTTGAAATCTGTATAGCATCAACACTCCTATGTTATATAGAAAAGACTAAAACAATTAGAGGTCAAATATCCAATCTTTTTAAAACACATAAAAAACCACATAGACAGGTTTCTGTGCAAACACTATCAAGATGGCTAAAGACCGCATTAAAACGAAGTGGGGTTGATACCCAGGTTTACGGCACATAGTACCCGCCATTCCTCCACTCTCAGCAGCCTTTAAAGCGGGTACTACCATTAAAACTATCAGAGCTACAGCTGGTTGGTCTAAAGAGTTTCTAAGAGTATGTTTTAAATACTACAATAGACCGATTTTAGACCAGTGCGATTTTGTCAGAAATGTATTAGGATTAAACTAAACGGTCATTTAGAATAGGTCTTATGCTTTTAATATTATAATAAGTATACATTCAGTTTTGATCTTATTATTGTTATTATGTTTTAATACATAATTAAACATGTTTTAAGAGGTTCGGTTAAAAAGTACAATAGATATTAAAAAAGAAAGTACATACCTACTTATTATATACAAGTAAATTCCGTTACCAAAGACCTATAAATTAATTAATGCGTAAATCGCTAAATTACTTTAAACAACTACAGGGTGTTCTATTAGGAACGGACCAGGAAGTATAATTTAAGATTAAACGACTTACCTGTAAGGATGTTCAATCGTAATTATACGACTGGTCCGTTCCGTATAGAACAAACCCTCCTCTAAAATTATTATTTTTACCCACCCATTTACGCGATTTCCTGTTTTATATGAAGCGTAATGAATGGGCCCGCTGTGTGGGCCGAGGATATGGTGGGTCGATTCTTCTCTCTCTTTCAACTTAGTGTACTGTCAGCGCTATGCAAGCTACTACAGGGTGTTCTATACGGAACGGACCAGTCGTAGAATTACGATTGAACTTCCTTACAGGTAAGTCGTTTAATCTTAAATTATATACATTGCATTCTTGCGTTTAAAAACATCGATAAAACTTGCGCATCCCAATTATAAGTAGCACTTCAATAATGTAGACATTAATAGCCACTTATCACAATCATTGAACATATCTAAACTCAAACAAACCAGAGATAACTAAACTCAAATTTATTGCTCCCGATCACAACAATGATTTAAAGCAAAACTGAGAAGATTGTCTATAATGAATTATCGTAAATAAAAAAACAATAATCAATAATCAACAAAAATATAAGGTATATAAATGCGATAAATATTTTTTGAAAAGGATCTTATTTTAATGTTTGAACTACCATAAGAACCACTACTTTGAACTTCGATAACACACCTTAAACACTCGTTAAATTAATCAGTGTTTTGAACGTGCTAATGTCAGTATCACATTAATAGATATGTGATTTTCGAGACACTGGTTCATTTAGCATTGACTAATCGGAATTCAAAGTAGTGGCCCTTAATATTTTAAGATTAAAAACATAGGTGTATCTCAATATTGTTTTTATATGACAGCGGCGGACACACTAAAGGAAGATCATATGGCACTCGAAGAGCGGTGTTTGCGCGAAGATGTTGATTGACACGGTTCTTGAATAATTGTAGCTTATAATTAGGAGGGAAACAGATGTCCTTGGAGTGAGTTCCACAGTAATGCAGTGCGCCAGACAAAGGAGTCCTTGTAATGCGACGTTCTAGGTGTTTCCAGTTGTACAGCTAACGGGTGCGCTTTAGTCGTTTATCGCGACTGTCTGACAGGTGTTGCTGGGGGCGGAATGATGCGGGCCAAATCCTGGGAACATCTGCCTTGAATATATCTGTAAAACAGGTATATATCGGCCACATGTCTGCGGTGTTCCAGACTATCCAGATCCCGGGTCAACTCCGGGTCACCGACGAGACGCACAGCTCTCTTCTGAATGGAATCTAGCAGCTTAAGGGTGTGCTTAGATGCGGCACCTTAGATGTGTGAGCAAAATTCTAAGCACGATCTTATTTGCGCTTTGTAGAGCAAGAGCAGCTGCTGCGTTGTATACAGTTTTTTGTTGCGAAATAGCGCACCAAGCTTTTGCGAGGCTGATTTTGCGATGTTAGCAACGTAGTCATACTAGGACATATAGCTGTTGACCGAGACACCCAGTGTTCGATTAACGATCCTGCCATAATAATATCAGGGCCCGCCGTATAGGCTTTCTTGGTAAACGCGGCTGCTTGGGTTTTTGATGCATTGAACTAGGCCAAATTCCTGTCGCTCCGAGTTCAAACCTTCTCCAGATCTTACTTAATTCTTGTAATCTGCTTCTGTCTGCGGTGATAAGTCTCAGTCGCGGGTAAAATTTTTCTGATCTAGCTTGGGAGGTCATTAATATAGATAAGGAATAGAATTGGCGAAAGTATTGCGCCCTAAGGCACTCCCACAGGTTGTACTCGAGCGACTTTCTAAGAAGATCGGTAAATCCCTTTCCTGTAAGACAGAGAGAAAAGTCTGGAAAAAATGGATGCTAGTTTGTTGGCGCAGTTCTTTAACGCGATGGCAGGTATTCCATCCGGCCCTGATGCCTTATGCGTACCTAGCTCTTTGAGGATTTTACGAATGTCACGGTGGTGAAACTTAACCTCTGTCATGGTATTGTTGATGTTGGATATGGTGAGGAGAGCCGTGCCATGGGAGACGTTTAGGGTCTAGAGGGCCATAAACATTTTCGGCGAGTATGTTTGCTTTTTTCCTTAGCTGTAGTCGCCGTGACGCCACGTTCGTCCGTCAAAAATGGAAGAGACGTTTTTGTAAAGTTATTACTAACTGCCTTTGCTACCGACCAGAAATTCCTGGAGCCACTGGGGCATTGCAATAGTATATTTCATTACCAATCCGGAAACGAGGCTTTTCCGGTGCGCGCACGACAGTTTCTGGTGTGAGGCGTAGCCGAATTATTCATCGCATCTGCGTTCTTCTGTGATGTAATAAGGTAGGACTCATATTTTAGTGAATCACGCACTGTGTTAAAAGTAAACAAGCTTTTTTGCTTCCCTGTCAAACGCGTACCCGTAGGTAGTTCAAATTTAAGTGCTTTCACGTACGGATTAATATCGGTGTTATCAGTAGTTTTTCGGTCGAAAGTGATTAACTGGCTACAAAAGTGGGTTTATAAGTGCCAATATGCCGAGTTCACGGAAAAGGAGACTTTTGCAGGAATTGGATGAAATGCGGAAGAAATGTACATACACGCTTGGAAAGACGATTACGACCAAAGTCGATGTTAAAAGGCAGATTCCTTTACAGGTGGTCATTTAGCCGCGAACATTTTGTTTGCTTAAAACATGAAATTATGGGCGTGCTATTTTAACTGCATAGACCCGTACACATCTTGTGTACTAATTTCAACTGGGTGTAGTCATCTTGACTGCGTTAGCCCGCGAACATCTTGTTTGCTATGTTACACGGTTAAATTAGGGACGAAATCACCTTAACTAAAAAAGCCTGGACACATCTTGTGTACCTATGTTAACCGGAAGGAGTGCAAGTTAATGGATAACTTACATTTCTTTTTTTTTGTACGCTTTCAGAATCTACTGAGAGCTCAGATTCTGTACCAGCCGAGGAGGAGTCCAAGCAAGGTCCGGACGTGCGGCCAGATGTGCCTGCAGAAGGTCCGATTGTGGGCCCGAAAATCCGGAGCTTATTGAGGAAGGTTCTGCCGAGATCCTTAACTTTACGGAACTGTTAGGGAAATATCCAAATACATTTACTACCAAGGGACCAAAGTTGCATGACGAATTGGTGGTTAGATGGTCGACATACTTGACCAAAGGTATTACACTGGAGACACGTAAAGAATTACTAGCAAAACACCCGCCTCTAGCAAATCGTCTCTATCTGCCTCCTCCAAAACTAAATGGGGAAATAAATTCTATTTTAACGCCGCAAATAGCAAAAAATGACAGATTTTTTGTAGCATTGCAAGAGCAACTTTGTGCAAGTCTTTCGGCCATTGGCTCAGTACTAACAGAAAAATTATTAGGGACGTCCCCCGTCAGCAACGAGACCATACAGAAGTTATCAGATGCCTCCTTACTTCTCCTAAATGTCCAGAATGCATATCTCTAAAAAGAAAATTTGAGATAAGTCCATTGATCAATAATGAGGCGAATACGGCCGCTCAGCACAGTGTCATGGATGAATATCTGTTCGGCTCTGAGTTCGTTAATAAATTTAAGTCGTGCCAAAATATAATTCAAACAAGTCACATTCTCAACAAGCCAATCAGGAAGTTCGTTAGTCCTGCTATTCAGGGACCGGGATCATCATCAATTCTTTAAACTCCAAGCCCGCTCATTACAGGACCAGGAAAAAACAGTGGAGGAGGGACCTATCCCATCAAGGGGAGGAGAGGACAAGCTACAGGAGGAGGTGATCGACGTCGACAGGAGCTCGTCACCGCTATCGACGTCCTGCGAACTCCGCCAAGTAGAGGTACCTAATTTTCCTATTGCTGGTACATTAAAAAACTTTACAAGCCAGTGGTTAAAGTTAACCAATAGCAGAAAAGTTCTAGAATGAGTTACCGGGATTAAGCTACCCTTTCATACGAAACCCAAATATAACTTATCTGTTATGAATCTGAGTCGTTGCAAGAAAAACGAGTATGCTCGTGAAATAGACTCATTACGGGAAAAAACAGTTATTTCAAAATGCAAAAATAAGAAAAATCAGTTTTTTCCTCTTACTTTCTCATTAAGAAACCAGATGTAAGTAATCGTTTCGTTCTTAATTTGAAAAATTTAAATACCTTTGTTTCCGTTAAACACACTAAATTGGAGGATTATCGAATGGCAACAAAACTCTTATCGAAGAACGATTATTTGACAAAATTAGACCTAAAAGAAGCATATTTTTTGTTGCCTATAGCAAGAAAATACAGAAAGTATTTACGGTTTAGGTTTAATAACGAACTTTCTGAATTCACTTGTGTACCGTTTGGGTTAAATATAGCTCCCTATATTTTCACTAAGCTAATGAAACAGGTAGCTACATATCTCCGAAAGTTAGGTTGCAAATTAGTTGTGTACTTAGACTATATTTTGATCATGGGAAAGACCTACGATGAATGCCTAAAGTACACCAGTTTAGCTAAAACAACACTCACTTCACTAGGGTTTGTTATGAATTATCAAAAGAGCATCGTAACCCTAGCCAAAGAAATTACGTATTTGGGGTTTATATTTAACACTTTCAATATGAATATATATTTACCAAAAGAAAAAATAACAATGATGAAAAAGCTCATTCTAAAATTCCAACGGAAAGTTAGTTGCAGAATTAGAGATTTTGCTTCCTTTGTGAGAAAGTTGGTGTCGGTGTCACCAGGCTTAAATTACGGATGGTTACACACCAACCCATTTGAAATCGTAAATTAAATCCAGATGTTTATACTACGATAACAGTCTCTTTCTGTTCCCCAGAGATTGACCTTTTTGCAACTAAGCAAAATGCCAAGTGTAAAAAATATATTTCATGGGGTCCGGATCCGGATTCAGTGTTTGTTGACGCGTTTACAGTTGATTGGGACAATTTTAAATTTTATGCATTTCCACCATTCGCAATGATTCCTAGAGTTTTAGAAAAAATAAGAACAGACAAAGCTTCAGGTACCCTTATAGTTCCATATTGGTCCTCACAGCCATGGTTTCCCGTTTTCCTTGAATTACTTGTTCAAGATCTGTAAATTTTTTCACCATAACATAACTACTCATATCTCCTTTCAGGGAGAGCCATCCATTATGCAAATCGCTTTCCCTGGCGGCAGGGAAGTTATCCGCCAGTCCTTCATAAAAAAGGGCCTGTCAGAATCTATTATTCCGACGATGATGACTTCAATATCAGAAAAAACGGAAAGACGATACACTATTTGTTATAAAAAATGGTGGAATTACTGTACATCTATTAACCATGACCCATATAGTTATAACTTAGATGTGTTGTTAAACTTTTTCTTAAAAGCCCATAATGAAGGACTTTCTTATTCATCTGTCAATACTTACAGGTCCTCGCTGGCCTTAATAATTGATTTTTTTTCCACAGGACTTGCCAGTAATAAAACGTTTTTTAAGGGGCTTATATAACAAAAGATCTTCTGCCCGAAAATATTCAGCCACGTAGGGTCCGAGCCCAGGACTAACTTATTTAAGCAGTTTGTTTCCTTTAGAAGCACTACCTCTAAAAGACTTAACTAAAAAACTTGTCGCACTGCTTACTCTGACATCCGCAAGTAGGGTTCAAACCATAACAAAGATATATTTAGAACATATTACTCATAAAAAAGATAGGATCGAAATCAGAATACCAGGAAAAATTAAAACTTCGGGGCCGGGCCAATTACAGCCATGTTTGATTTTTCCTTATTTCAAACAAAATCCTACTTTGTGCGTCGCAAAGACACTGGAATTTTATGTAAAAGTAACGGCGCCTTACAGGAAAAAATCGGATGCCTTAATTATTACCCATAGGAAACCCTTTCACACTGCATCCACTCAAACCATTAGCAGGTGGGTTAAGGAAGTCCTTCATAAGAGTGGCATTGATACAAAGACTTTTACGAACCACAGCGTGAGACACGCTACAACGTCAGCGGCTTATAGGTCTGGCATAAACATAGATTTGATTAGAACTACAGCCGGCTGGACAAAAAATTTCTTCTGTTTTTGCTCGTTTTTATAATCGCCCTGTAATTCCCGACCCAAAAGCCTTTGCTGATTGTGTCATTGGGGGTCAACCCCTTACATAAGATAACTCTTAAGGTGTATATTATTTTGTTTGTAGTGTGAAAAAAATATAGGAATACAAATGTTCATATGCAAGATATATTAGATGTAAGTTTTCATTCGTTCGTTTTCCTTATTTCGTTTATCATACTATCGCTAGCTAGTAGGGTATTAATTATATTATTTCTGAGTTGTTTGGTATATTAATAAATATAGCCATACGTGGGTTTCATAATCGCACTATCAGTATTGCTTTCAGCATCTACCTTATTATACATCACAGATGAATGGAGATGCGATGAATAACTATAAGATTGATCGACTTACCTGTAAGGATGATCAATCTTGATTATTCGAGCATCTGAGTTATTCTGTGATAGAGCCCTCCCGCCACTATTATTACCCAAAATAGTGCGATTGACGTTCAGTCACTTAAAGGCTGATTTTCGTATATAGGACTGTGCACCGACTGTGCGCCTACCGTGCACCTACCGTATCGTGTTCACTGTAAATCACAAAATTGAATGTTCCATATAAAAAGCACTGAGGCTCTTATTTACATTTACACATAAAGGACTGTGCTACGGCCATGTTGCGGTCGTCCAGTCTTACGCCAAGTCCTAGGTGAGCGATTTACAGTCGACGCGAACGCGAAGCGCTGGCGATGCCGTACGAAAAGTTAATATAGTCGCACGGCATCGCCACTGATTCGCGTTCGCGTTCGCTGCAAATCGCTCACGTAGGACCGGGCGCTATTGTGAAAATGTAGAAGATCCGCGGCGGCGCGGCGGCAGCATGGTAGGCGCACAGTCGGTGCACAGTCCTATATATGAAAATCAGCCTTAAATGAACTACCTATGGCTAGGCGTTCGACAGGGGAGCAAAAAAGCTTGTTTACTTTTAACACAGTGCGTGATTCACTAAAATATGAGTCTTACCTTATTACATCACAGAAGAACTCCGATGCTCGAATAATTGATAGATGATTCGCGAATACCTACTTACCTGTATGAAGATTCATCGTAATTTTCCGAGCTTGTCTTCCGATATGATTGCGACTAATAGGTAATTCTAGTTTTTGAAAATACGGAAAATTGGCTTGCTTTTATAGGGAGCTGAGGTTTAATTTTTTTTTTACTTTACTTCAATTTTGACTGATAGAGTAATACAGGTTCAACGTTCCATGTAAAATCGTATTTAGGTTTAGGTGGCATTAACTTGTAGCTTCCCTTCAAAAATCTTTTTATTATATTTTAATCCCTATTAGGCGGTGAAACATAAAGTTAAGAGCGGATCTATAGGTACTTATCAAAACGTAAGAACCTCCTTTGTTTACTTCGCGAACTAAAAAGTCCAGATAAATGTTTAAATTATAAATAAATACATCGAAACTTTGCTGTTACAGAAATTACAATACTTCTTAAAACAAGCGTTGTATGTTAAATATTAATTAACAATTTGTTTTGACAAAAATATTTATAGGTACGCCTATGTTATTACTATTAAGTTAGTATCAGATTAGACAGTGGGATAACGTTGACAGTTGTTGTTAGATATATTTTATATATCTTTGCATTAGTATAAATACATAAAGTAAAAATACTAGAAGCCGGTGTTTTATCAACACAAGAACAAGTAAAAACCAATTTTAAAATTACAACATTGTACTGTTTCCAAGTTCCTTCTGAGATTAGTGGGATGGCATGGCCGGAAATGCTTCTTTGAAGAAATGCTTCTTAGACAGTTTCCTTGCCCCCAGGAAAGTTTTCCTGTATAAGAGATGAGAGTCTCTATACAGAGTAACCAATTTTTACTCGATTTAAAAGTCAACGGTCTCCCAACTAATAAACTAACAAGCAAGGGATACCAGGGTTGTAATGGCCACGCCGGTACTACCAATATTCCTGTATAATTTTATCTAAAGCATTAAATATCATAGAAAACGAGGGAAATGTGTAAAAATACTCAACATGCCAAGACATTGTAAATGCATCGACTGCTGTGGAGGTTGGATCCGAAAACCAGGAAATATATTTATTGCACTTTGCATTAAAATAAGTTGCAAATAAATCTAACCCCTTATTATTTTCTGATATCCCTGCTTGTTTAGTTCGTATTCTGTTTCAACGGAAGTTTGTCTTGATGCCTTATCGGCTTCTTTTTTTCTTTTGAAGCGATATAAGATGCGAAGAGTGTTGTTTTGTTCACACCAGTCTAAAATTTGAAAGGTTATATTGGTTAAGTTCCGATATTTTACGCTTCCCCCACGATTAATGCAGGATATTGCCGTCTTATTATCGATTCTAAGTAAGACTCTAATATTTCCTTTTGATTTAGTAAATAATTGTAAGCCATGACACGCAGCTTTAATTTCAAGGTAATTAATATGCTTACACTTGTCGCCTTCTTCCCAAAAATCGCGACGTTTTTGGCTGTTACAATAGGCAAGGCACCCCAGCCTGTAGAAGACGCAGACGCATAAGAAAAAAAAATCCAATGAAAAAGTACTAGGCTTCATATTTACAGTATATTCTAGATTGTCTATCCACCAGCTAATAATTTGCTTTGTATCTATTGAAATTAATATTCTGTCATTGTACGACTTTCCTTTTAAGGCTTTAAATTTTGCGCGCCCTTGTCTTTTGATACGATGACGACACTGTGGAACGGCAGGAGTCGCTGCTACCAAAATACCAATAATTTTCGCAAAATTTCGAATTTATTTTCTTATGAGGTAAAGTAACGGTCCTATGAATTAAGTCATAAGTAAATCCTAATAAGTTATTTTTATGATGAATTTTTCGATTGAGTATGCAAATTATAAGGCCCTCGGCCTATGCACTACTCAATCTAACCAACTCTACCATAATTTTACAAATAAAGCAGGTATAATGAGAAGTAATATCTTTTTTCTTCAAGCGTCAGTTAATCCGTCATTACTCGACTGTGTAGGCGGCAGTGAAGTTTCGTTTTTCCTCCGCCGGAGCTTTACTTTTCACTTTTCCGCCGGCGGAGGTAAAAGTGTTATCATAGCAACATAGATACAATACAAACAAACATCAAAATAAGCGTCAACAACTCAAGAGTTATTAAACTAAAATTTGTATTTATCACTCAGTGTGTGACTGCATTTCTAAAAATCACTAATTTAGGAACAAATTGGTTATTATTTAATCGAACTTACCCAATAACTGCTTATCAATACGGAATTAAAACGCAATCGAAGACGCAATTTTAAAAATATAATTATTATTGTTGACAGTGTCCACTGACAGCTTTATGTTACATTACTATAGCAACAACCTGAGCCTATTCACCGACACCGCACCGGTCTAAGCCGCCTTGCGAACCCACTTATCTTTAATAATAATTATTATTACTATTAAAAAGATACTTTTTGCATTAATTTGTCGACATTTGAAGAAAAAACAGCATATTTTATTTGGAGGAAAAGTTACTTTTCATGGCTTGCTCTCTATTACCAGCCTCACTCCGTTCGGCTGTTAAACACGAGCGCGCCATGAAAAGTATCACTTTTCCTCCATATAAAATAATATACTATTTCATAATACCTCTCTGAAAACTATAATTTTCGACTTCTCTGTAGAGCAAAGAAAGTAAGTCTTTTCGGTCCGGGCACGGGAAAAATTTTCCCGGTCCCTAATTAGGGAGCGGGAAAAGTTTTCCCGCTCCCTGATTTTAAGTGCTAAATTTGCAGTTATTTAGTCACAGAATAAGCATAAAGTAGAATAAATTGGGTTAAAATTATACAGCGATGTAGTCTACAAGATTAATCTAGTACATTTTAGCGTCAATAGTCTAATTTTAAGTAAAATTATTTTTTCTCCGATTGACAGCAAATATTAATTTTGCAGACACATATCAATCAGCAAAGTATTACTTTTCCTGCCTTGGCAGCAAAATGATTAGTCTCCATGGGAATAAAACGTTTGACATAAGTTGTCAAACTATAATTATTATGGACATATCCATTTCCATAGCAACCAAGCATTCCAACAATTGCGATTTCTATCAAATTTTAATCTATCACTACAGGGAATTGTAATAATTTGCAAATATACAATATACATATATCATTATAAACAATCGGAGAAAAAATTATATGTTCAATTCGGCAGCAAAGTAGATTGACTGCCTTAGCTGAATTCCTAGCCTCGCTACGCTCGGCCATGAACTATCAGCCGCGGCGGCCAATCTACTACTTTGCTGCCTAGTAAAACAAATAACTATTATTTATTCTGACATTACTTGTCACAAATACTTCAAAATTAGCTGCCTATTCAATTACAACAAAGCATATAAACACATTTCCATAGCAACGCTTGATGAATATTAGATAAATACCTGTCTTGCTTGTCTTGCAAGTTTGACGTTTGCTTTCATTTGTATTCAATGTATTATGACATGAGTTTGGATACGTAAAATTATAATAATTTTATGTTTATGTCTTGATTTCAGAGAGGTATTATGAAAAATATCGTTCATTACACGTCCAGAAACAGCTTTTCCTGTGCTTGCACGACTTCCGGTGTTCGGCTACGCCTCACACCAGAAACTGTCGTGCGCGCACCGGAAAAGCCTAGTTTCTGGACTGGTAATGAAATATACTATTATATTAAGTAATTTTATAACCCGTCACATTACTCTCTCTCCCAATTTGAAAACCTGCTATTTCTTTTCTTGGGGGAAATATGACTCTGATAACAAGACTATGTGTAATAATATGGGATTTTTACTTTTAATATGGTTTTACATCGGTAGTGCAAACTTTTCGCTCTATGCTATGGATATGTGCAACAAAACTGATTCTGCGTATTTTCTTAGAACGCCTGCTCAATGTTGGAAAGAGTAAGTAGTGATATTATTTCCTGCAGCCCTAATTTTTTAAGCTACTTTATCTGTATAATTATGTGATTTGCTTCATTCGTAAAGCGTACAAGAAGCCATTTTCTGACTCTACATTTAGACCCATTATAAGCATTAAAACCATGCTAAACAAGAAGTAAGCATTTCCCGCACTGGCTTCGCTATATTTAGCAACTGAAGTGTGTTTTTCGTGATATCCAAGGTTGAGTAATTTCAGGTCGGCGAAATTGTCTGTACATTCCAGAACATTTATCTACTTTTACACAGATTACCATAATTACCAGGTAGGTGACAAAAACTCTAAAAAGAGTATATAAAAATGATAAAGAATTTTAAAATTTGCTTCGCTGAAATAAAAACTTGTTATGAAAGTATGCACTTCCTCAAATTCTAAAGTACTATTCAGGCAAACTGATTTGAAGAGGTTTTCGACAAGTTTGAGATATTTTTTTTTAGCATAGATTGATATAATGTTTATTTATTGCAGGTGTATAATATGAACCGGCCTTCTCCCAAGTTCTAATTTAAAACAATTTTTAGGCACGTCGCGTCGGTCGTGGACTCGTACTATGTTTGAAAATAGTGACAATGGTAAACGCTCCTTATACAATCATTTAAAAAATATATAGCAATTCGAATTGCTTAAATATACCTACTGAAACAACATTTTTGAGAGCCTAGCTCGATGCTGGTTTGGAAGTAGTTTTTATATTACTTGCAATCTAATAACTTTAAAAAAAGTTTATTCGTAGCGAATTTTCATTTATTAGGTTTTCACGAGATATCTTACCAGCATGATATATTTTAATGATTTGTCCCAAATATTTTGATACTTTTTCAAATATTTGCTTTATAGTTTTCGTAATATTCTTATTTTGAGTTTGCTATGGTTACCTTTCGTTCTATAATAATTCTGAGTAAGACTCATCTGTTATCAAGACTTTCAGGCTTCTCGAAATATTTCCCTTCTTCAAATAAAAATGATTGAACATCAAAAATTTTATTGATGACACCATAACGCAAAGGTAAAAACTTCGGAGTTGATGTTTCCACTTTGGTGCTAGCTCAAGCCAAATATAAGGTATTTATTTCTAGGAACTAGAAACCACTGACTTTACAAGGGGGCGTGACGTAGCATTCCAATCACTCATCCTTGAAAATGCCCTACCTAAAAACTTGGTGCTAGCTACTGCTAGGTCTAAGTTTACTAAATATACGCAGCTAATGTTCAATTCAATTTAAAATTGTTATGATAGGCACACATCTTTTTTTAATTACTGCATACTATTATACTATTATTAATTCTACATTTCATACTCAAGCTAATTCTACGTATAATCTTGAAATTGTGATACCTTGCCTTGGATTTTACAGTTTAAGACACATTAAATTCTCATTAATAAATAAACTGGCTCGTAAGCTTACGCCACTGTAATCCATTGTAATCACATTTCGTGTTCAAATATTAACTCATCAAACTACCTTATTCTCATTCTTTACGTGATTTACTCGATTCCATGTGAGGACGACATCTCGCAGATAAAAATGGTGCGCACAATTCTTTAGGTACTAGCTAGTTTACCACTGCTTTTCTTGAGCGAACCCGGCTTAACCTATGTCGACGCTTGAAAGGTAAAATGTATAATACGCCATTTTTTAGGAAAATGAGTTATCTATACCTTTAGATTCGCCGCATTTTTCTGCGTCGATATAGCCGGGTTTCAGGACAATCGGACTAAATTTTTGGCGTATTAAACATTTTAATTTTCGGGCACTATCAAAGACAACTATGTCTTAAGCGACGAATTTTAATACAAAAGACATGTCCCAGTCGTTTAATACACCTAACAAGTTTGTTTCTGGCATATAAGTCAATTGTCAATTTTACTTTCAGATGTCAGCGCCTTAAACCAGGGTTAGCCATTTCACATGGCGCAAAACACATTTCGCAGTGGTGCTTGAAACATTCTTGTATGTGTCTCTTCGAACTACAGATGGCGTATTATACATTTTACTTGTTTGAAATAATAACACTCGCGCTACAATATCCAGTTTACTTTGAACTTTCCTAGAACAAAGTATACTTTATGCATTTTTCAATAAAGAAAATCATTATTATCTTTGATATAAATAATTTAGGGCTAACATTCTAATGAATAATTTCGGATATAAGACAATGCCGGTTTTGCACAGTATTTGTTTCTACTTGTTAAAAAGCGTTTAACGGTCGTCGGCTTCGTATACAGTTGCATTGAGGTCTTCGTGTAAACAAGTAGATTTGATTTATAGTGAGTACCTAATTCTGTTTAAGTGTAATATAAGAAGGTGAGTATCATCTTACAATTGTATTATTCAACTATATCTACAGTTAGGTATTATTGTATGTTCTTATCGCTTATTTCAGTTATATTTGTGAAATATAACCTAAAAAAAAGTTAGTAGGGATGTGTTCTTTTGAAATGCAGAATTTTTTTTCTGAACCATCCTCCCGAGTTCTGCGGTCTGACGAGTCCTAACAATAATGCATTTGTGTGTTTGAAAGTATTGTACATGATTTTCGCGCAGTTTATAAAAAAATGCCTAAACCATTAATTAAAGATGACTTTTCGCGTTGTTTTTACTAACTCCAGACGTATACTGGAACTTACCCAGTTACCGGCAAACCTTTAACCGAAAAAAAAAAACAAAAATCATCATCATCATCACCACCCACGGAGATTCAAACCCAGGCATCCGGCACAATAGCCAAGAATCGTACCATCAGTGCGCTAAGGCAGATCGTGGTGAAAATTGTAGGAATAAGATAAATGTGTCACTGACTGTCACATCTGCATGCGCAAACGCATATTATTGTTAGGACTCGTCAGAAGGATGGTTAAGTAGAAAAATTCTGCTTTTGGGATACATAACTCTGGGTACACCGTACCACAATTGATTCCTACAGTTTTGCACATGCTTGCTATCGGTCGCTACAAG
>JAEQML010068133.1:0-18505 GCA_016904865.1 Pissodes strobi | reverse complement strand
AGTTCCGCAGACAATAAAATACTATAATGTTGTTAAGTTTACACCTTTCCCCTTTCAAGGACGGGGGAGGGGGGCACTACTTAAAGTATGTCCGATTTCATTTAAAATTGGTATATGGGGGTTTTGGGGAAAAGTTCATATTCCTTATCAGATTTTAAAAATTAAAAATGAAGGATTCAACATGTCCGATTTTGGGTTAAATGTTGCAAGTCAATTTTAGCTGATTTCTACATATCCAATTGGCTTCAAATTTGGTATGTGTTTGTAGTTCAAATGAAAATATAAAGCCATGGTGTTGCTTACACTCCCCCCGCCCCTTTAAAGGTTAGTGGTAAGAGCACTACTTAAAGTATGTCAGATTTCGTTTAAAACTGGTATATGAGGGTTTTTAGGGACAAGGAATATAATTTTTTTTCAGATTTTGAAAATTCAAAATGGCGGATTCAAAATAACCGATTTTGAGTTAAATGTTGCAAGTCAATTTAGCTGACTTCTACATATGCCATTGGCCTCAAATTTGGTGGGAGTTTGTAGTTCAAATGAAAATATAAAACGAATATCATTCTTTCGAGTCTGGCTGAGTGTTGTTCTGGTGATTCATTTCTTCTACGCAATTGACGATTGTGATTTTGTTTCCCATAATGCTAAAGAGTAAAAAATAAATAAAAGATTTTTTTTAAACAAGCTTTTATTTAAATGCACTAAAAAGAAGGAAATTAAATTTGAAGTAAATCAAACCCATTATTTTGTTATATTAAACATTTTTATATGATATAAAAGCTTGTCGCGAGAATAGGTTTATTTTGACAAGTAATTCTAAGTAGAAATTATGTGTTTTACAAAAGAAATTTAAACAAGCAAATCTCACGACAAGCTTTTATATTATGTAAAAATGTTTAATGTAACAAAATAATGAGTTTGATTTAGGTACTTCAAATTTTAGCTTCTTCTTTTTAGTGCATTTAAATAAAAACTAGTTGTCATTTCGGATTATTTGAAAAATAAGTAGGAAATGATTAATTTCAAAATCTAATCAATTCAAATAATGATAAAGATTATATCAGTTCTATTAGTAAAAAAAAATATATACAGTACGACTCACTTTTCATGACTCCCCATAGTATTTTTATTAATACTTGAATGTACACTCTCTTCGATTTTTCTGGCAACAAATCGCTACTTGCAGTAGTTGCTGTCTCTTTAAGTTCAGGAGGGGTACATACTTCCATATCTAAATCACTTTCACTAAAATTTTCACCCATTTTCCAATTATTTTATTCACACGTTACGGTTTTAACTTTTAGATAGCGTCTATCTTTTGGAAAATGATATTTAAAATTCATTTAAATTCATTTTGTCAGTTAGACAACTGAACTTCCAGGCTACCTGATATTTCGAACTATTTGAAAAATAAGTAGAAAATGACTAATATAAAAATCAAATCGAATCAAATATGGTAATATATCAGTGTTAGTAGTAAAAAAAATTCTATATATACCTCGGTTGAGAAGGCCATTATTAACCTCGCAAATTATATATAAAAGTGCTCGGTAAATAATGGCTTATTTCTCAACCTAGGTATGTAATATACTATTATATTGTAGGTAATATAGAAAGCTCTATTCAACATCTTCCTGACTCTACTAAAGGATTTGTTAGAGAGGTATGCAGGAATCAGACCTCAAAAAATGTAATTAATGATAATGTTAACGTTCGTCCTGGAAAAGAAAAAAGTATAATCAAGAGATTAAAGGAGAAAGATGTTTTCTATCTAAAAGCTGACAAAGGTAATAAGGTTCTTATATTAGACAAAAGCGAACAGTTTTAACGAGTTAATAAAGTAATCGAATGCAACAAAATCTCAAGGAATCCATTATCTAAGATGGTAACACAAGTTAAAAACACTTTGAAGAAATGTAGCAACCTTATTTCTGATCAAATTAAACACAAATTATCTGTGAGCAATCCTACTATGCCGAAACTATATTGTCTTCCCAAGATTCATAAACCTGGGAAGACAATGCGTCACACAGTCTCTACAATAGAATCGCCAACTTATAATATATCCAAGTGGCTAGCAAACCAGTTTGAAAATTTACCTATGAAACAAGAGAATTCAGGAGTACTAAATTCCTTAAATTTCATAAACAAAATTAAAGGTACAAACCCTAATGAAGGTGAAATTTTAATCTCGTTTGATGTTTACTCATTGTTCCCTAGTGTACCAACCCCACATACCTTGCAATACATTGGTGAATTACTTGAGATGAATAGCTTTGATAACGAAATCAAACAAGAATATTTCATTTTAACCAAACTTTGCATGAATCAAAATTATTTTCAATATAAAAATAACTATCACCAACAACTTGAAGGCACGGCCATGGGCAACTGTTTATCGCCGCTTAGCTAATCTTTTCATGAGTAAATTTGAAAATGAAATCAGCAGGAGTTTGAATATATTCCAAGGGTATGGTATAGGTATTTGGATGACATTTTCGCAATTTTCGAAGATTTTGTAACCAAACTAAATAACCGTTTCCCCACCATTAAATTTATTTATGAACTCGAGAACAATGGTCAACTTCCATTTTTGGATACTTTAGTGATTAGAAATGATAATAACATACTAGAATTTGATACTTATAGAAAAAGTACTGCCACTAACCGATATATTCCTAATGACTTCTTCCACTGCGACCAACACAAAATGGCCAGCTTTCATTTTTTAGTACACCGTATGGTTAACATTCCTCGCAGCAAAGAAAGATTAAGTAATGAAAAGGAAACAAGAATATAGCGAAAGTTAATGGTTTCAATACTAACTTAATAAAAAGACTAATTAATAGCCATTCGTTTAGAAAGACCATTCGTGATTCCACTTCTTTCGTCAATCAGGATGAAAATACAAAATATGCCTCGATACCATATAATCCTCAGTATACTAGAGGACTTCAAAAAAGTCTTTAGGGAAGTAGGTTTAAAATTAGTATACCAAACTCAGTTTAACATTAAGAAAATATTAGGTGGTTCAAAGGACAAAATTGAAATATTAGAAAGAAGTGGAATATATGAAATTGGATGCATGGATTGTAACCAAAAATATATCGGGCCAACTAGAAGATCTATACAAACGAGATTCAAGGAACACACAGCTCACTTAAAGTATGGTGGAACAGAAAAATTAAATCTTGCCGAGCATGCTTTTGATAATAACAATTAAAAATTTTAATTGAATTCATAATATAGCTGATAGGATTAGACGCATATGAAAATACGGAAATTATTAAATGTAAGAATAGTTTAAATAGAGATAGAGGGTCTATTCCGTATAGTCCGTTGAATAGGTTGATCGAGCGTGACTAGAGGGATTTGAGGATTGGTTCCGTTGCTTCCGCTTGATTAAGCAAACATTTAGTATAAAAGAGAGGTAGATTTTAAATTTAGTTTTAATAATCCCCTGATGATGCTAATATGGTTAACGAAACACGCGTCGAGTGCAATAATTCTGTTCCGGTATTGTGGATAAAACTCCGTTTTAGTGCATTTTGCCGAAGGTTCCAAACCCCAACATAGTAATTATGTAATATTGAACATAATAATACAGTCTATTGAGATTCTAACCAGTCCAAGTACTTGGCTATCCGAGCAATGAGGTTCCCTTTTGCCGACACGTCGCCGTCGTCCACGAAACTGCTGGCTCGTGAGTAGCCATTTCGCTTCGCAGTGGTTTGGTACGAGATAACAAGTGATTAACGACGGCACCAGAAAAAAGCCGGCTTTTAGAAGAACTTCAAAGGAGTGATCGAACTGTTTAGAATATCTTTAAAATTATATGATTCTATATGGACCTTATATGCTGGTCTGTGATAATAATATAGAACTAGCTACATTCCATTTTATAAAAATGATTATTAGGACTATCCAAGTTACTTTAATTACGAGCATTCAGACGGACACCACCATCTTCTCAGAAATATTCGTTTATTAATCTTAAACCATATAAGGTTTTCTAAAAAAATGCTTAATGTAGTAAGTTATTTTCAAAATCATTTAGAATCAAGATTTAACAAAGCGCCGAACTACCATCTTCTCATAAATCTCCGTTTATGAATCTTAAACCATATAAGGTTTTCTTAAAAAATGCTTAATGTAGTAAGTTATTTTCAAAATCATTTAGAATCAAGATTTAAGAAAGCGTCGAAGCCCCAAAAGTTCCACAAAACAAAAAACACATTGTACAAACAAGAACAACCAAACAGAGTAATGGATTTTGAGTTTAGATGAAATATATCTACAAATATTTTCAGGCGCAAAACTAGAATTGCGGCCGAAATTCTCAATTTTTAAAGATATTTAGTTATAAAATGTGATTCTGTCCAAAACAAGAATGTGTGTAAAAATAAAATACCTATAAAATGGTCATTGCCAAACCCGGCTATAAATACAAAGTAAACCAACTGTCACAAAACATTCATAATTATTATTGTAAAAAGCAGTAGTTATATTTGATAATGTTTTGATTAAGCGAAATAAAATGACAAAGTACTTTCAAAAGTTTAAAATCTAAATATCTTCTTGATCAATACTTTCGCTTTCTGAAAAATATAGTTCTTCGTCGGATTCATTCGATACAGGTTCGATGTTTAATAAGTCCAATTTATTTTCTACCTCCCAAGACTCAGAAATAATTTTCTCTGTGTGGATTGTGTACTTTTGCCAGTGCTGTTGCGGTACACTTTCTACTAGGCTATTTCATACCATTTAAAATTTCAGTAGATAACTGTGGTTTTGACTATAGTTTCGCCTTATCGTCTTTTAGTCGCTGGCCACACAATTTCGACGGTAGCAACTCTGAAACATGTTTTTGCTCTAGCTTTTTCTCGGAATTTCATCTTCTAGACGACTATGATCAGTTGCATTTTTCAGTATAATTAAGGACGGTTCTTCTAAGTTTGCTCTAAGTTGACCTTTAAACGACTAATCAAAATGTATGGTATTCAAATTATCGTGATAATCACCTGTTTTCTTATTACATTTAAAAATTAGAGATGCATTCGTCACAAATTCATTTTGTCCCGGCATAATAATAACGTAGCGTATCAGACTTCCAGTTTTCCTTAAATTACTGTATTTACCACCATCTTGCTACATTCTCCGGTCCCCATTTTTGCTAAAAACTTATGTCTCTTCCGGAAAAATCAGTTTATATATTATGCTTTCTTTTTTAGCAACTTAAGGTTTACCTAAAAATAGAATTCCTTATAATCTTATTCCAGTAATTTCCAATAAGTGTTTTTTTTTTCGCTCCTGCTTTTTAAAGCTAAAGCCCATTTTCTCAATTCTCACTTATAAAGATATTTTTGAGATCTTAGCTTTGGCTGATTTTTCAGTAATTTGTGTCTAAATAGTTTTTAAAGTATAATATGTTACCTTCGGGCATACATTTTGCGGTCGGGATACAATTATACAATTATTTTTTAAATTATTTATGACCATAAAGGGGGTGTTAATTAACTGTATAATTAACCACCTTATTCAGTGGACTGTATCCAAATAGGGTGGTGGAGGTTTTATACATAAGTTGTGAATTGAAACAGGTATTTTCGGTATTACTTACTTTAATAATGCAATACTTAATTTGCATTAAAGATGATAAATAAAAAACTAAATCTAACTACTTTCACTCATTCATTCGTTCACACATAAAACTAAATATACAAAAGGTTACTTATTAATAAATATCTACTGAAATTTCTTGATTGGTTGATTTAAAAATAAACCTTTGTCTTTGAATTTAAAATTTAATAAACTTTTATGTTTTAAAACTAACAACTTTTTCTTTCTCATAGAATACCTTGATCTCCAATTTTCTCTACTTAACTTTACTAGGACATGGATCTGACATCAAACCTTTGATTTAAATTTTACAGGAACAATTTATCAAGCTACAAATTTTCCACCGCCATTTTACCTTTTTCTATCACAGCAACAGGTGAGACGAGACGCTATGGCGTTTCTGTCTCCGGGAAAATGCTTTAAAATGCCCAAAAGAGTTATTTGTTCTTTGTCCAAGCTTGGACACAGAGAACAGAGTTACAGCAGATGGTCTCTAAATATCTGTGCAAACAATATGAGAAAATGGCCCAATTTTGGCTCCGAGAGACAAAATAGTGTTTGCTTCTTGTGCTATAATGCAGAAATGCATTCTACTATTTTACTAGACTATTTGAACAAATTCTATTAAAAAATGTAAAGATTCATAAAATTTGAAAGGGTGTATGTATTTTTAGGGGAGACTAAAATACACCTTGTTGCAGTACCATATTCAACACAACTATCTCTATCTATCTAACAGGCTAGAACTTAGTCAAGTCATATTAGGACACCCGGTATAATGTGTCAAAGTAGGTCTCGACAAATAAGAATCTTGTTTTAATGAAAGAATTTTAATATTATAACTTATATGAGATACACGAATAGAACTATTTAGGATTCGTTTAGTAACTTAAGTCTAGAAATGTTGTTTATGATGGCTGCATTTTATGTCAAGTTTCACGTCTTATGCAAGATGCACGATATTTTGTAATGGAAAAAAATCACGATTTGTAATAGTAGAAAGTTTCCAAAACTTTGGAAAAATGGCAAGTTATGCGAATATATGAAGGTGAAGCACGAGTTAAGTATATAGAATATTATCATCATGTATAAAAACCTTGCGCATAAAAGGAGTAAAATCTTTAAAAAATTACGCCAAAATTACATTGTGAACATCGAAAAATGCATACTAGGTATCGAAATCATGTAATTATCAGTAGAATTACTTTAATCTTAATTAAGTAAATATTTGTTTAACAATTTTATGTATGTCACTTCGTCTGATTTGAAAAATACCTCCCTCAATTATGTTCATGCATTAAAATAATCAGATTATTAGCAATCAGTTGTAAAATCTTTAAAAAACCGTATTAGGGTATTTTTTATTGTTGTAAAGTCCTAAGTAACTCAATCCTTGCAGCAAGATACGACTTTATGTTTAATTACGTTACTAGTTGAATGCTGCAATTTTAGTTCTTATTGCTTAGCTTCATGAATAGTTATCGAGGCTATTTGGCACAATAGCGAAGGTCAAAAGATATAATAAACTAATTTACAAACATAAATAGTAAACACTGAAAGTTAGTGCTAAATTGCAAAATTTTTCCTAGACCCAAAATCAAAGAAGGGAAACTACTATTTTGCTTTCGCAAAATTAATGTTAAGTTTAGGTGGACGGGTGGCGGGGAATAAAATGTAATGTTAGTCTCTTTTTGGTCACAAAGTCATCATCAAAACCGTTTTCAGTGAAGGGAAATGTAACAGAACCAACGAAATATGAAAATTTATGAGGGGTTGTAGTATAACATGCCCGGGATCGTTTACCAAGGTTGAATAAAACAAGTTGTGCTTTGTCTTTATTTTGCCAATGAACGTCAAAACAGAATAACAAAAAGTCAATAAATGTCTACGTTGTGTTAACTGTACCTTGCACAATTTTACTTATCCAGAGTGCGCCCGACTTTAACAAAATTAGGGAAATTTGAGGAATTAGGTGTAAAGCAAATCACTAATTTGTAATACACATTTAAAACTGAAGAGTTTAGTATCAGTTAGCCAGAGATCGCCAGCAGGTACTAATATCTCTAGAATGATTCTTCATCATTTATAGCTAGGATATTCGCCCAGTCAGGGGCGATTCACAAAGGCTCTTACTTACAATCTCCGCCATACTAAAACTAAAATCCCAGCACGAAAAGGCAGAAAATAATTTGTTTTTGTTTTCATTTAAAGCAGCGTTGTGCACAGCATAAAACGATTTCAATAAATACATACACATGTTATACCATCCAATATGAACTATCCATAAAAATAAAAGCAATTCTTGTACATATTATGCTAATAACAATATTATAAATTTTATTTCACTGACCTAAGTTTGTCCCAGGAACCTATTGTTATTTTACAATGTTATTTTAAAAGAAGTAGGCAATGAGACACCGATGAGACTATTGAATATATTTTAACACATATGTTAGAAGTTGGTTTCAGTCTTAACATATTCTCATAACTGAGGGATTATTATAGAATTAATTTTGTTACAGGTATCTTTTTTCATCACAGACTTGTATCATTTGTTTCTAGTTTAGGTAATATAATGCATTGTTGCATTGTTTGGGCTTCTATCGTTATAAGTTACTTATCCGGCTTGCTTTTAAAGACACTCACACCACTGACACAGCTTGATCACTTAGTGAGTTCTAGGCCTAACCTGCCCTATAAAAGATAAGGTTTTTCTTTGCAATCTGTTGCTTATCGCCTTTGTCAATTTTCTGGCGCAACCACGCAAGTACTAATTTTGCTTACTTATAAAAATGTTTATATCACAGGTGCAGTTGTTGAGTATTTTATAGATTTCTATCAGGTTTCATCTACATCTGCTCTCAAGCAAAGTTGATAATTTGGAAATTTTTATTCAGTTTAACTATATTTTTGTGATGTTGAACTTATTGAAAATTTCTATATCCCTCGCAAAGTAGAGGTTCCATATAGAGTGTGCAAATTCCAGCTCGGGTTTGATTTTTTTCTACGGATATTATAAGAAAGAATTTGTATTTTTGACTGTTTTGTTGGTATGAGATTCCTACTTAAGTTCTCTAGTCACCACCACTCCAAGGCTTTTTTGCCGACTGACTTCTCTTATTGTTATTCCATTGACTTTATATAGGGTACAATGTGGTGGATTTTGCCCCATTCAGTGTCATCAGTCATGCTGTTATCCATCTTTCTATATCTAAAAGATTATTTTGCTGGTTATCTCTATTTGTACTAGATGTGTGTACACTGTTGTGTCTTCTGCAAAGAATGAGATGGTGGACTTAGTATTATTTCTGAAGTCACTGACATAAACCAGAAACAAGAGGGGACCTAACACCGACAGTTCTTATCTGGTAGCTCTCCATTCGCTCTCATCTGATATTATGTCCTTTCAGTTAAAATTTTTTTTACCAGGTTCAAGAGCCCTCCCCTTACCCTATTGCGCTCCAATTTCAATAAGGGTCTACCGTGAGGGACTTTATCAAAAGCCTTCTCGAAGTCTAGTTACACAACATCTGTAGGTATACCTTCGTTCCGAAAGCTCTTGTAAAATCCTGAAGGCATAGTAATATATTAGTTGTTATTGACCTACCCGGAAAAAAGCCGTGCTAATCGTGTGGAATTACCTACAAGTTTTTTGTCATTCACTTTTTCTCCAAGCATTTGCAATGGTGGCAGGTCAAATTAATTGACCTATAGTGTTCAGAAAAGGCACCGTCCAGATTTATTGACTCGTGTGTATCTACAGTGATTAAAGATTTTGGTTAGTCGTTCTACAACATGTTGGATATAATTTCTTAGAAAACAAGGGGCTCTAACCCTATGCTCGATTAATTTTTAAGGCTTATCACTGCTTTCTGGCTTAACTCGACAGTTTGATACACCCTAGTATTAAGAGCTAGTGTTCGAAGCCGTTCGTTCTCTGGTTCCGTAGGTTCGAATTCTGTGGAAAAAAAGCGTTAGCTCTAAGTTTGCTGTCTATCAGTATGTTGGTTGCCAGTAGTTCTATCCTTCAATGTAAAATGGGAAACTTTTGTTGCGAGATTGTTTCGAATGAATGTGTTGATGTGTTTTGGTGAATATGTGGTTACTATCCTTTTTCATTTTTTGGTTCTGACCGAATCGATTAATTACTTTGTTGTTCTGGTTCTGCTATGTTCTGTAGTCATTTTCGTTTTCGCTGCGCCTATATTTTTGTGACACAGTCTACGTTTTTTGTCTGTCTCCACAAAGCTATGATTTCCGATCCAATGCTCGATTGGATTTGCTTTGTCGGATTTAAGTGGAAGTAGATTGAATGTAAAACTTTGTCGTGAAATTGATATTGCTGACATGATAATTTATTGCCTCGTTGTTTGCTGGCGAGGACTTTCTTTTTCATATTTTATGTAGGTGTGGTTTTGAATTTAAATTGTGTTTTTTCCCGTTATGACTACATGGTCACTAAGCCCGAGGGGTGGCTCACTTTTTACCTTGTACATTGTTTTTCGGTTCTACACCAGGGACAGATCTAATAAGGACTGCGCGTTATTCCTAAGGCATGCGTGAAAGTTAATAATTTGATCCGCATTTATTTTCTTGTAGATATCTAAGAAGTTCTGAGCACCCGTGTCCTTTGATCTCAGTGATACGCTCTCCCAATCTATCTGAGTATAGTTGAAATCACCGAGTGTATCAGCTGACTTGTATGACCTATAGCTTCTTTTATTTCGCTTGTCATGTGATAGTTATGCTCTGCAGAGGCATCAGGTCTGTAGATACATACTACTAGAACCAAGTTAATTTTAGCAATCTGTGTGACAACCCAGACTGAATCAATTGGTGCTTGGGTTTCATATTCATCTGATGTTGACGAGTGTATGTGTTGCCTCTGAGTGTCATTCTTAATGAGCACAACACTTCACCCCGTCTCTGCCGGATATGCCTTTACGAAACATTTTATGTCCTGGCCACCGTCTATAGATATTCTAATAAGTCCGCTCACTCCAGTATGCCGTGGAAAATACTGCCGTTGACCTTGAACACACTCGGCCACTGTACAGTAAACGAATGGGTGCAGCTACGGTGTACGATCAATATGAACTGCCGCTCGATTATTTTTATACGGGGAGCGTTCTATTAGGAATAAATGATATGAATATGATTACGTATTAATGTTTGGATTATTTATTTGTTATGAACAACTATTGACATTCTCTGTCTCATTTATAGCTCATTAATGATACTACTTTGTAATAGTTACTTAGTATTATAATAAATAAGTAAATAATAAACGAAATATTATCTACGATATGGATAAAAATACCAGTAGGTACAACTTGTATTATTTAATTACGAACACAAGTTACAAAATATAACAGGAAAATAGCGACAATGGAATAATTTTAACCTGACAATTTCGGCTGTCGATAGGTATCGATATTTTATTACATTTTGTTATTAATATTGCAAATGCGTTGTCACAGTGGATGTCGTCTTTAAAAAAAAATGAAAACACCTGTGCCACACCCATAACTTAACCCAAGCATTAAAAGTGTTTTCCATCTCGGGTTTTTTTAGTCTTAATTAGTGGTTAAAACAGCGATCAAACTCACTTATACTCATATATAACTCAACTTATATACATAATTTGGGCGAAGGTAAATATTAGAAATCCACAAATTTTACGCTATTTTGATATTCTTTGGATTCATGAAAGTGATTTTTCAAAGCCATGCATGTAACGACACGTTTTGGAATTTTCGTCTCGCAAGAGAGATAAAGCATATGACTCTCTCTCTTCCTCGTTCTCTTTTATGGAATCGGTAAAGAATTAATAAATTTTTATGAGACGAAGTGAAACTAACCGAAAGTTGATTGGACGACTAACCCAAATCTATTAAAATTGATTATGACGCATCGGAACTGCTTCAAATGACTAAAACGAGTTGAGACTAAGTGACACTAACCGAAAGCTGATTCGGCGACTCACCCAAACTAACCAAATCTTAGATTATAACATATCGGAACCGGTTCAAATGATTAAAATAAGTGAGATTAAGTGAAACTAACCGGAAGTTGATTCGATGACTAACCCAAAATAACCAAATCTATTAGAATTGATTATAACGATCGGAACCGACTCAAATGACTAGAATAAGTTGAGACAAAGTGAAACTAACTGAAAGTTGATTCGACGACTAACCCAAACTAATCTAAAATTGGTTAGAGCATATCGAAATCTGATCAAATGACTAAAATAAGTTGAGACAAAGTAACCGAATGTTGATTAGGCGACTAACTAAATGTATTAAAATTGATTATAACGTATCGAAAGTTCAAATGTCTATAATAAGACCTGAAAGTTGATTCGGCGACTAACCCAAAGTAACCAAATCTATTAAAACTAGTTATAGCGTATCGGAACCGCATCAAATGACTAAAATAAGTTGAGACTAACCCAAACTAACCAAATCTATTAAAATTGATTATAACGTATCGGAACCGACTCAAATAACTAAAGTAAGTTGAGACTAAGTGAAATTAACCGAGAGTTGATTAGACAACTAACCAAATCTATTCAAGTTGATTATAACGTATCGGAACCGACTTAAATGACTAAAATAAGTTGAGACTAAGTAAACCTAACTGAAATTTGATTAGACGACTAACCAAAACTAACCAAATCCATTAAAATTGATTATAATGTACCGGAACCGGCTCAAAAAAGTAAAATAAGTTGAGACTCGCTAACGAAGTAGTCACTTCTATCACGTATTACTGTACTACCCGTGACTTTTTTTAATAAAAAATCATTAAAAACTTGTGTACAAATCTGCTGTAATTGCTACTACTTTTCTCTGCCCACTTTCAATATATTGTTTTGTTTTTATTGAAATAACGCAGACGGTGCATGAGAGGTTTGTAGACAATGCTGTGTTGCCAGATTAATTCTTTAAATCTATATGGTTTTAAATTAAAATGGTACATTTCTCAGTTTGACAATTTTATGTTAGTCAATAGTTGTGTTGTGCTGAATTTAAAATATATATCTATATAATATCTATTTTTCCTGAAATTATTATTTTATATAACTTATTAAAGCGAGGCAAAGCGATAGTGATATTAAGCTGATAAGAATTGATAATATTCATTGCTCTATATTAAAGGTCGAAAAGGGGATTTGAGGAGCATGATTATTTCTTTTGCTGACTATAGGTATTTTGTTTCCTTATATTCCTTGCGTTTCTATACAAGCGTCTAGCGTCTGCGGTATAACTATTTGCAATCATGCGCAGTTGCGTTTCGGGATCAGCTTTTGTGCTTGTGATGCTACGGCCAGGGTTCGACTCCCGTCGGTGACATGTTTTATTTTTATTTTTTTGGTTATATTTGTTAGTTGGGGTTAATTTTAGTTTAGTGTTAGGCAGGGTTGGTCAAGCGTGTAGCGCCCCCGTCTCAATGCGCTTGTTTGATTCATTAAAGTTAGTGATTATGTTTGCTTAACATGGGATACTGACGCGCGCGTAGCGAGTAGCACAGGACACGTGATTGAAGTAAATACTTCTCAAGTTTCAACTCATTTTATTTATATGAGCCGGTTTCGATACGTTTTTATAATCAATTTGTATACACTTGTTTAGTTTTGGTTAATCGTCTAATCAACTTTCTGTTAGTTTCACTTAGTCAACTTATTTTAGTCTTTTGATCAAGTTCCGATATGCTATAACCAATTTTAATAGATTTGGGTAGTATGGGTTAGTCGCCGAATCAACTTTGAGTTAGTTTCACTTTGCCTCGACTTATTTTAGTGAATTCAACCGGTTCCGCTAGGTTATAATCAAATTTAATAGATTTGGTTAGTTTGGGTTAGTCATCGAATCAACTTCCGGTTAGTTTTACTTAGTCTCAAGTTACTTGAGTCATTTGAACCGGTTCCGATACGTTATAATCAATTTTAATACATTTGGTTACTTTTGGTTAGTAATCAACTTTCAGATAGTTTCACTTTGTCTTAACTTATTTTAGTCATTTCAACTGGTTCCGGTAGGTTACAAACAATTTTAATAGATTTGGTTAGATTGGGTTAGTCGTCGAATCAACTTTCGGTTAGGTTCACTTTGTCTCGACTTATTTTAGTCATTTGATTAGGATCCGATATGCTATAGCTAATTTTAATAGATTTGGTTAGTTTGGGTTAGTCGCCGAATCAGCTTTCAGTTAGTTTCACTTTGTCTCAACTCATTTTAGTCATATCAATCGGTTCCGATAGGTTATAATCAATTTTTATAGATTTGGTTAGATTGGGTTAGCCGTCGAATCAACTTTCGGTTAATTTCACTTAGTCTCAATTTATTTTAGATATTTGAACCGGTTCCGATACGTTATAATCAATTTTAATAGATTTGGTTAATTTGGGTTAGTCCCCGAATCAACTTTCAGTTAATTTCACTTTGTCTCGACTTATTTTAGTGAATATAACCGGTTCCGCTAGGTTATAATCAATTTTAATAAATTCGGTTAGTTTGGGTTAGTCGTCGAATCACTTAGTCTCATCTTATTTGAGACATTGAACCGGTTCCGATACGTTATAATCAATTTTAATACATTTGGTTTGTTTTGGTTAGTCGTCTCATTTACTTTCGGTTAGTTTCACAGAGTGTTAACTTATTTTAGTCATTTGATACGGTTCCGATATGCTATAACAAATTTTAATATATTTGGTTAGTTTGGGTTAGTCGTCCAATCAACTTTCGGTTAGTTTCATTTAGCCTTACTTATTCTAGTCATTTGAACTAGTTCCGATACGTTATAATCAATTTTAATAGATTTTGTTGGTTTGGGTTAGTCATCCAATCAACTTTCGGTTAGCTTCATTTACTTCGTCTCATAAAAATTGAATAATTCTTTACCAATTCATAAGAGAGAAAGAAGGAGAGATCACGTGCAGTTACATAACAGTCATCAACAGTACAATAAGAAAAACTACCCTTAGCCATCTTAACTATATATATTTTTTAAATAGCGTATAGCGTAAATCGTGCGAAAACTATTCCGTAAAAATAAATTCACACTGTCCGATCGCGGAAGTACTTGCGAAAACTGAGTCACGGCTAAGCCGTAACATTGACACACGTCAATGTCAATGCCGATGGGTGAGGGATTGGCGCAGGCAGGAGGGAAATTTTCCGAGGCACGCTCGAGTGAGCGGACTTATTAGAATATCTATAGACGGTGTCCTGGCATTGGACAATCATTATGTTATCTTAGAGCCAAGTCTCAGTTATTTGAATGAAAGTTGGCCTGTTTGGATCTCCAAGAAAAAATATCCAAATAAACCTCTGAAAAAAATTGTTTTTGGAAAATACCTCCTACCGAAAAAACAATCTTGTGTGTTTTTATTAAAAAATCTGCAATACCCTAATTTAGTTATAATTTAAACTTTAAAAGGACGGATGTAAATTTGTCGCCAAGATAATCCCTTTACCTGCATTTCGAAAAGGGTTGCTGCCAATGACATGTAAATTCGTCGCCGACGTTTTCTTGAGTACCTACTTATATCGGTAGGTACGGAACAATAGGTTAATAGTTATTGGGCATATATACCTAAAACCTGAAATCTATTTGTTTTTAGTTTCTTGTCAATTTGCTTTCATTCATTGCTATTTCTACCTTCGAGCGAAGTGAATCATAATGAAAAATGTCGGTGTCAGTTATTGAAAGTGAACGTGGGAGAAGTTTAATTTTGTGCGAAAATTTTACGTTTTCCAAAGACAAGGTCTTGAAAAGTGGACAAACATCATGGAGGTGTTGCCAAAGGAAGCTGCATTGTAAAGCAAGGCTTTACAATATTGGAACTGAGAACCTGATATCCAGGACGGGAGATACGCACAATCACGGAGCATTCGAAAAGGAAGTGAGCAGAAAAGCTATTTCAAGTGCATGAGAAGATATCAGTGAAAGGCCTTCAAAAATTATTTGTAGAGCTTTAGCAACAAATTTGCCACCGTCTCTTACAACTACTGATGTTGGCTGCATTAGAAGAAATATCTATAACAGTCGCCGCCAAATCCTTCCAGGTCCGATTCCTAAGAACATAGAAGAAGTGCATGGAGTTCTCAGCAGCGCATACGGCGAAACGCTGTTAACCAATAAAAGTGGACAATTTTTGTTATTAACAATATGGAAAAAATATCATTGTGTTTACATGTGAAAGCAACATACGTGTTTTAACCGATATGGACGGAACGTTCTCATTCTGCGCAAAGTTCTTCTTGCAGTTGTTTACTATTTACGGACTCCAAAATGGTCATTATGTTTCATTAGTTTTTTGTTTGCTACCAAGTAAGACAACTGACTGCCATAAAACATGCTCATACCTACTAAAATGCAAGATTTATGAAAAGTATGGTCTTACTTTTGATCCACGACAAATTTTCGTTGATTTTGAAAAGGCCATTCACCTAGCATTAAGGTGGGTTTGGCCACATGTAGAAGTAAGCGGTGGCCGATTCCATTTATATCAAGCATGGTATCGAAAGATTAAGTCAATCGGATTAAGTTCTGATTATGGATCAAAGACCGAAATAGGAATCTACCAAACCAGAAAGTGAAATTTTGTGACTATCTGTTAGAGACATATATCGTCGAAAACGCAACCTTTCCTCCTACTATGTGGGCGGAAGAAGGTGCCTCGGTTACAAGAACAACTAATTGTTGCGAATCGTTTTATGCAAAATTTAATTCTTCCTTTTACGCAACACATCCCTCCATATATGTCTTCCTTGAAAAGTTAAAAGAATGTCAAATTGAAACGTATGTAAAAATACAAAGTTTTGATGTTAGTACCAATTTCAAGGACAAAAATGTTAAAGTTATGTTAGCATCACTTGAAAATTTGGTCAGAAGATATAAATGAGGAGAAAAGAATCGGCTGCATTACGTAAAATGTACATCTTAATTATAATAACTATAATGTACATAACATGCGCCTTTTCAAAATTGTGTACTAAAAATGTACTTTGTATTTTTAATGTGTTCTATTATGTACTTGTACATATATACTTATAGATGTTCCTTCGAAATAATAACCTAGTCAATGTAGAGTGCGTTATTTCTATTATTTCAATTCATTTCTATTTATAATGTACATAAAATGTCTTTTCAAAACTGCGTATCATATACAATATACATATATAGATCGATGTTCCTTCAAAATAGTGAGCTAGTCAATGTAGACTGTATTATTCAATAATGTACTTGGTATATTGAAAGTTTAGGTACTATTATATAAATGTTGCTTTTGAATAATAAACAAGTCAAAGTAAAGTGCACCTTTTCTTTTTGGTTCCGACATTAAAACCCGGCGACCAAAGGGATTAAATGAACACTTAAATCCTGGCGACCAATTTACATGTCGGATTAGTGGAGCAGGTAATCTTGGCGACGGGTTTACCACCGCCGCGCCGCTTTAAAAACTTCATAGTTTTCGTTCACCCACATCTGTCTAGAGAATCAGTATTGTATTAGCTTTTACAAATCGTATTGTATAAGCACATATCTAATTTATTTGGCTGAAATCCCAGAAATTACCATTTAAATTACTAATAAATCATATTAAGTGTTAATTGATTAAAAATGCTGAAAATGCGTTATGTTATTTCGCAATAATTATTTTGCTTAATTGATTAATTATTAATGCATATTTTATTTATTTCTTTCGAACTGAAATTATGCCAATAACATCAGAAAAGCGTAGATTTTCCACTTCGGAATAAATAGCTGAAATTTTGTTAAAATCTAATTTTCTTACCCGTATTTTCATATACTTATTAAGAAATTAAAACAAAACAGACGCACTGTTGAGAAAATACACTACTTCTAATCAGTTTTTGACTTGATTATACACAATCGAATTAACTCGATTTTGTACGGTCTTGTTTAGATTGAAAAGTAACAATGAACTGGCGCATTTATAAGACATCCTGAAATTTCAAAGCCATTTTTCTCTTATTTTGATATTTCCAATTTGCCATTAGAGTTACAAACAAAATTAGCTTTGAGTATAGAAACATTCATATAACTGGCAAATCTGCCAATCTTGATCGTGCTGAGTCGAGAACCAAAAGTAATAGACTTATTATTTCAGTTTCCAACCAAACAGGACATTTCTCTTCTCCCCGTGATGGTATTCTTTCATGGCGGCGGATGGCTGTGTGGGGCAGGAAATACCATGTGGTATGGGCCTGATGTCCTACTCGACAGAGATATTGTTCTAGTCGTTACGAATTATAGGCTAGGTAAGTAAGAACAATCTCAAGTGATACTTAAGAACAAGCACCATACTAAACTTTTGCACGGTGACGTACCGTGCATTGTAAGTCAGAGGGTGCAGAAATTTTGAGGGGCGGATGGGCGGTGGTAGGGAGGCGTCCTGTTTTCTTTAAAAGTTATTTTCAATAACAGCTTTTAACTCATATATAATTTTTACTTTAAGTAATTGAACATAAATAAATAGTTTAAAATCGCATTCAAGAAATCTTATTTTTTAAGTAAATATTTTTTTGTCTACAATATCATTCTTCGAGTTTTAATAGTTTCAAATTTTATATTTATCTGGCTCTATAGACAATAGTACTAAACTATTTAAGTGATTTTGCGTCATAGTTCTCTTTCTTTCTCTTTCTTTTTCTTGACTGTTTAACTCTAAATATTTGGCCGCTTTCACACATATTAGCTACTCTTTTTGCCTCTTGCACCAATCATAGAATACCCATCATTTCGTAGAGATTTTAAATCTTTACAAGCAGGTTTGATAAGTTGGGAGGTTGTGTTTTATTTATTTATTGCAAATAGTTGTAGAGTGCAGATATTTTTTCCAAAACCAAATACC
>JAEQML010068132.1:0-18506 GCA_016904865.1 Pissodes strobi | reverse complement strand
TACCATGGAAAAAGAATCTAACAACATTTTAAACTTTTTGGACATAAAGATGACAAAGACAAGATATTCGCTTAAATTTGATATATATACGAAACCAACAACAACAGATGCAATAATTCACAAAGACTCTAACCAATCTTGGCAAGTAAAACTTTCTGCTTTTCATGAGACAATGCTTTCCCCTAGACTCGGCGAGTTTCCAAAAATAAATATCCATATCAAACAGCAAAACAGATTGCAATTAATAACGGTTCGTAATGAGATAACTACTAATCAAAACAAGAAACTAAGCCTTTTGATATAATTTCATAAAAAGATATAATGTATAAAACTAAAACTCAACGGAACTTCTAGAATGTAAATGAAGAGTAAAAGCTGTGTGCATATATGAAACATACTAACTAGAATCTAAGCAGCTTAATATATTGCGGCTGTACTGTTAATTGATTCAACCATTATTTCACTGAATATCAATAACGATCGCGTTGGCAGATTACAAATAATATCGAGTAGTCACTCAGCAAAATCGTTTTGATATTTTTGAATCAAACGCAAAAGCCGCCGCACACCTGCAGCACAGTATAAATCAGCAAGCAGTCTGTCGGGATAGATTCAAAAAGTATTCGCTGATGCAAAAGTGTTCCCTCGGTTATTATTTCAACGCGATCCGACAGTACAGGGTGTCCAATTTTCGTTGTCATTGCGAGGTATCTCCATTATTTTGACAGATAGAGAGATGCGGTTTTCGCAAACTACTTTTTCGAGAAACAAAAAATGCCATAATCAAAATTTTCCTAGCCCTCTTCGTTTTCGAGCTACAGGGTGAAATTGAAAATTTGCACTTTTAGGGCATGCCTCGTATCTTAGCTGCCTGATAACTTATCAAAAAGATAAAAACTTATTCTTAAAGATCTTTTTACGTATAATTCAGTGGTGTACTTGATTTTTTTTACAGCTACCGTTTTTTACATCCGACTAACCCAAACTTATGACGTTTTAAATGAAACACCCTGTATTTTTATGCCATTAGATTGCATTATTTTACCATAAAAATGATATATAATAGTTTATACTTTCTATTTTCGGAAATGTTAAAAATTTTAAAAATGTTAAATTTCATGTGCTAATTTTGTATTTGGCCGTGATTTGTATTTTAAAATTATAATTTTTTTAATAAGCATAATAACCACATAACAACAAACATAATAAAGAAAATGAAAATAACTCCTCAAAATGATTGCCATTTTCTCTCACACATTTTTCACACAATTTCCTAATTCAGGGTGGTTCATTTAAAAAATCATAAGTTTAGGTCGTATGTCAAAAACGGTAGGTAGCTCTAAAAAAATTCAAGCACGCCACTGAATTATACGTAAAAAGATCTATAAGAATGCGTTTTTATCTTTTTGATAAGTTATTAGGCAGCCCTAAAAGTGCAAATTTTCAATTTCACCCTGTAGCTCGAAAACGAAGAGCGCTAGGAACATTTTAATTATAACATTTTTTGTTTCTCGAAAAAGTTAAGGTTTGATAAAACCGCATCTCTCTATCTATCAAAATAATGGAGATGTCTGTAGACTGTTCCTCGTGGCCGAGCCATCGCAGGTCACGAACCAGATTGATCCGAATTCGCTCCGACACCAAACACTGTCGGCAAAATTGGAAATTTGTCTCCAGTGAACCTACCGTATATATATTTGTACCGTGGCGAAGGCATGGTGGCTCTTATCCAAAGTGCTCATGCATTTGGTCGAAAAACGGAGTTGATAGTGAGGCTGATTTTGAAAAAAATCATAGAAGGAGAACAGCGCCTAAAAAATTGGATCCAAATAGAGATTCAGAAGGGACCTTTACACTCAATTCATCTTATATCTCACAATTCAAAGTGGTTCTGGATAGTCTTATTAACCCAATGCAAGAAAGTTTTAAAAAATTTTTAGAAATGGTACAGCCACTTTACAAAAAATTCACATTCCCTCTAAGCCTCCAAAACTGTAGCTTTGAACTTATAGAAGCGGCAATAAATTTATTTCAGCAGAATATCACATAGATCTAGAAGCACTTCAGGCTGAATTGCAAATTTTTATCGATCAGTGTCAAGATTTTTCAATTTTAAAAGCAGTTTTTGAGAAGGCTTACAAAGTAAAAAGCATTTTGCCATTATGTTATAAACTCTGTACTTCAGTTCAAATAATTCCAGTTGGTGTGGCTTCCAACGAAAGAAGTTTTATTAAGCTCAACAACTTCAACAAAAATTTTCTGAGGACAACAGTGAGCGATTCACGACTAGATTCATTGTTAATGTTGTCCTCAGAAAAGGATATATTAGAAAATATTTCCTTAGAAACTTTAATTTCACCGTGGACTTCTTTAAAGCAAAGACGAATTAAAGTCGCTTAAATCATAATTTGCTAAGTAAGTTTACGAATATATATTGTTATGTTTATGTATTTGTTGTTTGAATTTATGATTTTAAAATAATTAGTTTTGAAATAACGTGTACTACAACTACATTATGTAGGTTAAGAATACCGACGGAAAAAAATATTCTGCGTTTACATTCGGACCATTCGGCATTTCAACTTCTTCACACTTCCCCAAAAAATATGGTTAGAACCGGCCCTGCTTTTCTTGAGCCCCCGAAGCGATTGGAGGGCCATGCGAAGAGTGAAATATTACTTGTTGTAATACGTGCCCGTACTTTGTCAGCACTTTTTACGATATATTTTGATTTATCTAACTAAAGACCAGGATATATTTAACAAAAGCCGTATTATAGTGTATATACAGCAGCTTGCATGTGTTTCCGCGAATACGTTCTACTGCATTCAATACATATTACAACATGCGCTTGATTCTCATTTTGGCGCGGCAAGCGCCCTTGATTATATCCGAAGTCAACGGTCAGAGTGTAGGGTGCCGGCTCTCCCTACAGTCTAGTGGAGGAAGGAGAGTTTATTACTAGCGGCTGGTTGTGCCCCCGTAACGAGCGCAGCGAGCGGAGGGCATTGACAAGAGTCTAGCGACCCGACCAAATTTTCGATACCAAAGGCCACCTATACTACATAGGCTGGCCTTGCGTGGAATATATTCACAAAGAAGGGGGATTCTTTGTGAATGTATTCGCGGAAACACATGCAAGCTACTGTATATCGACTATAATACGGCTTTTATTAAATATATCCTGGTTTTTAGTTAAATAAAGCAACATATTTTGGAAAAAGTGCATCCAAAGTACGGGCACGTATTACAATAAGTAATATCACTTTTCGCATGGGCTCAAGAAAAGGAAACTAACCAGGTGCTAACCCAAACTAACCCAAGACATACCCAAAATCAAGAAAAAAAACTGTTTAGAAATTTAACCTTAAAAAAAATAAAAAGAAAACAACGGGGTTTGAACTCGAGCCGCCGACGCCGATAAATGCCGCTGTCGAGTTCAGACCTAACCATCTAGTCCTCTGGACCACCACGCCTTATATGCAAATCGATTGCATCACGATGACATAGCGCGAATGCAATCACTTGAGTCAACGCCATCTGCACTAGATGGCGCTAGAGTCGGTATCGAAAATTATATCGGGTCTACAGACGCTTGTAGGACATTGCATGAAGTGTCAAAATTATAAATATAAACATTGTGATGCACGCACAAGCCCAGGACTCGTCAGGCGGAATTTTCAAAAAAAGGTTTGTTTGCCTACTTCGAAAATCGTTCGGAACACTCCCGGTTCAATATGTGACTATTCTAAATTCGAATTTTTGGTTATTTAAAAAAATTCGAATGTTTGACTGTTAGAGTATGCGACTATTTAACCATTCGAGTATTGAAATGTGAAATGATTATCGCACAAAAAAAAAAGATATAAGGTTTTTTTGTTTGTTCGTAATTTAAATTTACTCCTCTTTAAAATTGCAGTTTTAAAAAATTAATTTTCAATTTATTATGACTATGAAAGTAATGTTTTAGTTTTCGTAGTTTTTAAGCACTATATGTATAAAAGGAATTCAAAATTCGCTTCGTAGCCCCTATTTTACTATTTTTGCGGGTAGCAGAAACTTTTATCATGAATTACTTTTTATCGAAAAACGATATTTTGTCCCTTGTTAATTAAAAAAATTGACATTTCGAATATTCGACTAGTCAAATAGATATTCGAATTTTTCAAATAAATACCAAACGACTAATCGAACACTTAGAATTTAAAAATTCCGAGCTTTAGTTTAACCGCAACTTGTAATTTTATTGTTAAAAAAAATTGATCATCATTCTTATAATTATTTCATTTAAAACAAACATGTTATTTCTATTAATTTGTTTTAATGAAAAATATATTCTAAAGCAAAATATAAAATGAGTCGTTTCATTTGACATTATATAACTAACTATTACTTATCCTTATTGAACTATCTTATATTAGCAACTTTCTGCAAGTGCAAGCAATGGTAACATAGAGAAAACGCAACTAGTTTATTAGAAACATAAAGCTTTGGGGAAATATATCAATTCATATCAAAATATAGCATTCTTATACATACTTTGATAAAAAAAAAATAATTTTAACACAACCAGTTATAATGTTTAAAGGATATTGTTTTAAAGCCAGTCTACATTAGAAGTTTATAGCCTTTATTTGCGGCCTACGTTGGCAAAAATAGTATATTACTCCCTTGGTTGCCTTTTATGCACATGGAGATACAAACATAGCGTTTTCTCAGTATATCTTAACGCATGATTGGGATGCCCATCATTTTAAGATCCACTGCTTTGAAATCCCATTAGCTGTTTTAATAGCCCTCAAAATCAGTTAATGAGTTCAAATTGGCCGGCCTTAAAATGATTCGACAAACGGCAACAAAAAATTCAAATAAGGTGCGCCAACAAAAAGTTGCAATTTTGTTTGCCAATGGAAGAGATTTGGTCCTGTAGTATTTCTAGACTGTGTATATAAAATAATGGCTGGAATAATTGTAAAATGTTCAAAGTGAAAAAATATGTTTCCCAGTAAGCAGAACAGGAATGTTTGTGGAATATAAGAAACGGCTTTTTAGAATCTGTATTTCTTCAGCTTATTCTTGTTGAGTTTGGACAAAGAAAAACAAGGTCTCCCAATATGAAATTTGCCTTCAAAGAGTGCCTTAAAAAGTTAAAAACACTGCTTTTGCGCAATCATCGGCCATTTATGACGTAACCAACCTTGATTACTTAAATTAATATTTTGTTAGGTCGGATAGAATGTCAAGAAACCAAGAAAAAACGCTATCGTTGCATCGAAACATATTTGTGAATAATACATGATTATTAAAAAAGGGCGAGGTTTATCTCCGGGAAAAACTTTTTTGTAAATACTTCAATATTGTTGTGGAGGATTCGTGTTTGTAAGACAAATTTTGTACCTTTATCTCTATAGGTTCTGGCATCAGGGTGTAAATTGCCAAATGGTAATCATGTGGTCCTGAAGAACTTAAAAAACTTGACTTTGGAGACACAAATCTACCCCCGTTGTAAAAAGCGATAAATCTAAAGATGAAAATGATTACTATTATAACGTTCAGAATAGCAAAACAAAGTGCATAAGCTTTTTACTGTTTTGCTATCCTGAACGTTATGATTGTATTTTGTCAATTCTTTAGGGTAACTTAATTAGCACTTGTGCAATTTCCGGTCCTATATATACAATTTCAATATGAATCTGGAGGAGAAAAAGGTACCAAATTTTGTCTCACGAACTTTTTATTGCATAATATAAATCAAGGTTCTTTAAAAGTTTCGTAAATATAAGCAAACATAAATAAAAAAGTTTATTGCAACTACAATATGTTCTGTACTTTCACTTAAAAAAAACAACAAATTTCATCAGATAAAATAATTTAAACAATAATAAACAACTTACATTGTAAAATTTTGAGTATAATCGTATTCTATAGTGGGTATTACAGATTGCATAAATTTGAGAAATATAATTAAATACATGTGTACGCCGAGTTCGCCACCACCTTCTGTCACAGTCTCTATAATGCTTTTCATTACCTCTGCGTGCCTATAAATTAAAACGTACAGTATTAGGTGCAATGGTGATAAATATAATTTATTTTACTATGTACCGATAATAGTATATTATGATATAAGTGTATAAGAGGGCCTTGAAAGCACGCGCGACATATTTCAAAACACGACGCGCAGCGGAGTGTTTTGTAAGTCGCAAGGGCTTTAAAGGCCTCTTATACACGTATATCATACGCCATTTTTTATTACGAATGCATCATAATCTCAAAGATGTTTTAAATATTAAACTTAAGGGATATATGGACGAATATATTAATCTGTCACGTTTGACATGATCAAATGTTTCTATAGCAACCTTTAAAAAAGTAGGCGCATCATAAACATCATTTTAAGCACGCTGCAGCGTGCGATAATCGTTGATTATGATGCATGCGTAATAAAAAAATTATTCTATCCAATATTCTTGCACATGCTTTACTATAAATATGAAAGTGACAAAAATATTTAGTAAGATAATACTTTACTGCTCAGTATATATCGAAAAGGTGGGAATGTTTCGCGTGTGTGCTGCGGAAATGTCCAAATGAAGTCTGAGCAATCATTCATAGCGGAGTAAACATAAACAGTGAAATTATGGTTTTGAGTGATTCCAAAGTATAACTAAATAAAACTTGTACCATCTTGTAGAGGACGTTCTGGGACAGATCAAATAATAATAATAACTTTATTTCTTGCTATATGTGAAGTTGTGGGTATAGGACTTATAACAAAAACTTATTCGAAATTTGTCGACGTTTCGACCATTTATTGCGGTCTTTTTCAAGGCTACAATAGGAAAAAACTGTATTACAATTTGGCATAACCTGTGCTTACAATTTTTTCTTTTTCTTTCAGTTACTATTTTCATTCAAACAGACTGATAATTTTAAGTACAAATTAATTTCATTAAGAAGCCTTTTCATTAAGAAGCCTAAATAAATTTACACAAAGATCAATATGGCACGGCACTTATTAAAATAAACAACGAAGTTAAACAAAAAACCAAAATAAGACGGAATTTAAAAAACACATTATATACAAAAACAAAAACCGCTTAAAGCAATTAAAACATCCACAATTTATAATAAATCATTCTGGTTTTCACTACAAAATTCAACCATCGAAAAGTAACCCATTCCTAAATATTTTTTATTATTATTATGTATATATAGGTATTTGTATTTATTAGGCAGAAGACAGCTTTCTCGATTGGACCACACAAATAAAACCTACCTTCTTCTTCAGCAGAAGTTTTCTATGGTCATTAAACATTTTGACGTTATCCAAAAAAAAACATGATATGGAAAATATAATTATGTGCACAATTACAACACTAAAAATCATCAAAAACAAACAAATTAAAATAATTGTCAACACCAAACTAGTGCGTTGTACCTACAGCAGTGACTAAAGAAGTCAGGGCCTTCCGCATATCTCCACAGTGATAGGATGCTTTTTACCATTGAGTTATTATGGTTTTTTTTAATTTGGTTTATTTATTTTCGACTTGTAAATATTAAGTACATGTGCATATTGCGTACTGAGGCCCCGCGTATCTGTTCTGCAATTTACCGTCGTGTTGGTAAGGGTTATATAAATCATTTCACTTATATTTCTCTTGGAATAATTCTTTTCTCGATCCAAAATAGCCACCTTGGAAAAATCGAAATTATGATGTGTCGCAAAATGATGTTGGGAAAGCGCTGTTTTTTCTTTTTTTATCTATATTAATTGCCCTACAATCGTATTTATGTTGGTATATTCGACTCTTCAAATATTGTCTAGTTTGGCCGATATAACATTTTTCACATGTTATGAACGAGCTGATCACTGACGTTATAAATAAAAATAAACTTGATGTGCAGTTTATCAAGGTTTACGTAGACAACACTTTACTTTCGTGTCCGAAACATAAGGTCGATTAGCTGCTGACTATGTTTAATGCTTTTCATCATAAAATAAAGTTTAGAATCTGAGGGAAAAATTGCTTTTCTTGACACGTTAGTTATTCATAACGCGGACGTGTATATTAAACCAACAGCGTCAGGAAGAGTAATAAACTACTTGTCTATCCATAAAATTGCCGAAATAAAAAACCTTCTATATAGATCTAAGAATTTAAGCAGCCCTCAATTTTGCAAGAATAATGAAATCATTATAAAAAAATTATTAAAGAAAAATACTAACCTAAACTAACCCAAACTAACCCTTCTTCTTTTATCAATAGAATATTTAATCAATATAAAAATAACATAAAAAAAGGATAAAAATGCTGCTATTAAATATTTTAAATTTCCATATTTACCTAAATTATCTAAAGAAATAGAAAAACTAATAATTACAAAGAACCCAAACTGTAAGCTAGCATTTTATAACCTGAAAGTAGTTGGTTCCCTATTTACACCCTTAAAAGACCCAACACCCAGTAGTAGTAGTAGTAGTAAGGGTGGGGGGGCCGAAGCCCGGTAAGTAGGCCTATAAGTCCCTTTTCACCATCCCCGATCCGCCCTCCCCTACCTGGCTACTTCCAACACCCGGCCCGCACTGAAACGGCCCGTCACCTTGATAAAGGTGAGGACGTCCTCCCAGTCCAGATCCTTTAGATCTTCCCGAGCAAGTGTTGGTGCTCCCAGTATCTTCCTCCTTAGGCGACTCCACCTATCACAAATTCCTATATAGTGGTATGAGGACTCCTCCCCTGTCCCGCAGTTCAGGCAGAGTGGGCTGTCCCTCACGCCGATAAGGTGCAGATGTCTGTTTAGGCTTCCATGCCCAGTCAGAATACCTACCAAGTTCCTGATGTCCTCTCGGCTCTTTTTTAGCAGTCGCCTTGCTCTGGATCCGTCAGGATTTAGAATCATTTCCTTGGCTTGTCTGCATCCTTCTTTTCCTCTCCAATTGTGCTTTGTCTTGTTCCAGGCCCAGTTATTTAGTTCCTGAGAGATTTGCCTTTTACTTAAGCCCAGACCAGGTTCTGGACCGACGAGGTGGCTCATTGAGCCTTGTCTGGCCAATTCATCGGCCCGTTCGTTGCCCTCGATGCCACTGTGCCCTGGAACCCATCTGAGTCTTACTTCCTTGTGCACAGCCAATCTGTCTAGGGCGTCTCTACATTCCTGAACTAGCTTACAGCTTGCCCTGGGTTTTTGGATCGCCCTGAGAGCGGCTTGACTGTCCGAGTAAATATATATATACTCTCTACACCTTCTGTTACTTCCGCCTTGGTTGCTACTTCCAAAATAGCAAACACCTCCGCCTGGAAAACAGTGGCATATCTCCCCAGCGAAGTGCTTTCTCCTGATTTAGTGTTGTCTAGGTATACACCGGCTCCCAGAGACCCTATGTTCATGTTTGGTGTATAAGGTTCCGTGCGTACACTGTGAAAAATGTTATATCGGCCAAACTAGACAATATTTGAAGAGTCGAATATACCAACATAAATACGATCGTAGGGCAATTAATATAGATAAAAAAGAAAAAAACAAACTTTCCCAACATCATTTTGCGACACATCATAATTTCGATTTTTTCAAGGTGGCTATTTTGAAACGAGAAAAGAATTATTCCAAGAGGTAAATTGCAGAACAGATACACGGGGCTCAGTACGCAATATGCACATGTACTTAATATTTACAAATCGAAAATAAATAAACCAAATTAAAAAAAAAACCATAATAACTCAATGGTAAAAAGCATCCTATCACTGTGGAGATATGCGGAACGCCCTGGCTTCTTTAGTCACTGCTATACGTACAACGCACTAGTTTGGTGTAGACAATTATTTTAATTTGTTTGTTTTTGATGGTTTTTAATGTTGTAATTGTGCACATAATTATATTTTCCATATTATGTTTTTTTGATAAGAACGTCAAAATGTTTAATGACCATAGAAAACTTCTGCTGAAGAAAAAGGTAGGTTTTATTTGCGTGGTTTAATCGAGAAAGCTGTCTTCTGCCTAATAAATACAAATACTTATATATATAATAATAATAAAAAATATTTAAGAATGGGTTACTTTTGGAGGGTTGAATTTTTTTGAAAATCGGAATGATTTATTATAAATTGTGGATGTTTTAATTGTTTTAAGCGGTTTTTGTTTTTGTTTCGGTATATAATGTGTTTTTTTTTTTAATTTCGTCTGATTTTGGTTTTTTGTTTAACTTCGTTGTTTATTTTAATAAGTGCCGTGCCATATTGATCTTTGTGTAAATTTATTTAGGCTTCTTAATGAAAATGTCTGTTCAAATTAATTTGTACTTAAAATTATCAGTCTGAATGAAAATATTAACTGAAAGAAATAGAAAAAAAAATAATTATAAGCACAGGTTATGCCAATGGAGGTCGGTGGTTATGCCATATTGTAGAACAGTTTTTTCCTATTGTAGCCTTGAAAAAGACCGCAATAAATGGTCGAAACGTCAGCAAATTTCGAATAAGGAAGTTTTTGTTAAAAGTCCTATACCCACAACTTTACATACCATAAATATAATTTCTTTTACTATGTACCGATAAAAAATATTCTATCCAATATTCTTGCACATGCTTTACTATAAATATAGATGTGGTAAAATAATACTTTACTGTTCAGTATAAATCGAAAAGTGGGAATGTTTTGTGAAATAGATGTGTGTGCTGTGGAAATATGATTCCGAGATATAACGAAATAAAACTTGTACCATCTTGTAGAGGATCTTCTGGGGCAGAGCAAATAATAACATTCTTGCATTCAAGGGTATTACAAAATATTTAAAATTATACATCATTAAACACATAATTAAGAAATCGTCATAGTCCTTAACCTAGTTAACCCAACCCTCATAGATAAGGTGAGGACTGCTTTCAAAGAAAAAAATCCTCCAAAGAGTAGCAGGTCTTTTATAGTAGCATGTTTTTGACCTTAAGCTTAAACGTTTTGAGATTAAGTGATGATTTAATCTCATTACCTACTAAAAAAATTAAAATATTGTCACGGCTAGCAACCATTCGAATGTCTTTGTGCTACCCTATAGAACTAGCCATGTCGCGTCTACGTATGAGTCACCGCCGCACACAGGCGAATTTTGGGGAAATGGTGGTCAATAATTGAAAATCTCAACTTCAAAATTATGGGCTTACCCATATATAATTTTATTAACTAGTTACCTGGGTATTATAATTCATCACCCATGTATTTATATTATTGACGCTCTGCCAAATATTTTAGTTCAAAATTAACGTTCCTTGAGAATTATGTCAATTCTAATAAAGCGTATTAAAAGATTAGTGATTTTGTGTTCCATTTTCCACTAAGTTATTGTGAAAATTTTGAACAACCGTCATGTAGCCTATTGTCGGTGGTAAATAGAATCTTAAAATGTACATTGAATTAAATATCTTCGGAACTTTTTTAATGCTGATTTTCCTAAAATTTGATGTTCACATAATTGATAAAAATATCTACTTTTTTTTTCTTTGGAGAAAAAGTATATTTCCCCGCGGTACCCCACGTTTAAATTAGCTTAGAATCTTTGTCTGAAATGTCCATTGATAGATCTAACCTTTACTTCCTGCGATAATTTGCGATCTTGTCGATAAATAATTTTAATAAATGGTTTACATTTATTTTCACGTAAAATAATCATATCGGGTAAAACTCAAAATAAAAGTAAAACTATATTAAACCGATTTTTATGAATAAAAAGTCGTTTTATAGGCAACAAACTAAGCTTATAAAAGTTTATCCATGATTTTAAAATCAAAGATTGCGGACATAAATTATTCAAAATGGCGGATTGTTGTCATTTTGAATAAATTTGGCACACATTAGAGCCTATGAGAAGATTTTGGTAAAAATGGTTTAAAAAGACGGCGCCATTTTACACATCTTTAATTGTTTTGGAGATATAAACAGTTGAAAATCGGCATTTTCCAACTTTGAAGGGCTGTAAAATCTAAGCGGTTTTGATTTGGGCGAAACGGTTTACACTTTTTTATCTGAATTTTTTATGGTTTACTGTTTCGCCCAAATCAAAACCGTTTAGATTTTACATCACTTCAACGTTGGAAAATATCGATTTTCAATTGTTTATATCTCAAAAACCATTAAAGATAAGTGATAAGTGTATCTTCTGATAATTGAAATTAATAAGAATTTTGCGGAGAATCTAAAAACAAAATAATATAAAGGGTTATTCTATCGAAAATAACAAAGTTGCAATAGGTTTCGGAAAGATCTTGCGACACTGCGATTTTGAAAATATTTTTAAAAGATGCATCGGGGAGGTCCAATAGCCACATAACAAATTTCAAATAGCTTAAATAAGTGGTTCTGCAGATACTTCTAGGGTTATTCCTTCTACCGTGAATCACCCTTTATATAAATAATGTATACATATTTAAATAGTTTTGTATTATATTAAAAATTATGCTCTAAATATTAAGTTTCAATGATTTGTTTATTATTCTTTTTGTTGTCTGTTCACTTCGAAGAAATTTTTGACAATAGGCAATAGAGGGGGGGAGGGAGTAGAAAATGTTTAAAAACTTAATTTTTGTTAATTATTTCCATATTCCTTCACTTTAAATTATTTTCATTTCAAATAAACAATTTAATATTATTGGCCAACATTTTGATCAAATTCGCCTGTGTGCGCCGGCCGCAAAAATTCAGGAACTGTGGAATTCTCTCGATGCCTTGGTCGAGAATTTCATAGAGGCCTCGCTTCGTGAAGAATATTCGCGATACTGTATAAGACTGTATATAAATAGCGGAGAGAATACGAATTGCAGTTAGTTAATCATTGAGTTAAAAACAGCTACGTATTTAGACAAGCCTCGATATATCATAATAGTTTTTCAGAAGTTGGAAAATTCAGATAATAAGGAAAAAGATGTCACAGAATTTCCCAGAACGCTGGGATAAGAGATATTCGTCTATCTCTAAACTCAGATGTTTACCCATATGAGCGTTGGAATTTAGATTTTAGTAAGAATTTATACGAACCTGCCTATTACAGCTTTCAGAGTAGCTATTATGGACGGGAAATGATTTAACCAATGATGGATATAAAGGAATTTGCGATGAATCCAGTTTTTGTTAGATTGCAGCAGTCAGCCCGAAGGGATTAAAAATTCAACTGTTGATATAAAGTTGAAATTTGAAGGACGTATAAAATTTAGCAAAAATTGTATGCTCTTATATTACATGATGCATTTCTTTCATATAATGCTTTAGATGGTACTATTCGGGTGGGTGGGTTTTAATTTGTAAAACTTAATAATAATAATAATAACCCTGAAATATTTTAGAATAGTTTATTTTTAGTCGTGCCTCTGTTCTGTAAAATATTGAAAATATTGCTTCACATTCGCATAAATTAAGTCATAGGCATAAGAATAAATGTTGTACTGAAATATATGATAACGTACAAATTGTAAAAACAGCTTTTAAAAATCGCCTAATTACATATCGTATTTTATCAGATAAGCATACAACTGACGTTAAATTATATTTAGAAGAGCTTAAACATAAGATTGTCAGTTTAATAGAAAATAGTCTTTCGATTCATTCAAATGTTAAAGTTAATATAGAATTATTTGGTTCTTATATATTGCAGGCTTCTCAAAAACATGAGATTAAGTCATTTAATTCTCGCTATATGGCTACTTGTTTAAGTACGTACCTCGACATGATGTTTGACGAGTTTCAACAGGTTTTGTATAAGAAATCTTGTGAGTTTAAAGAGAAAGATAGTGGATGGTCATTACTTAAGCTTTTATTTATAGAACTTAATATAAACAAATGTTCGCAATTGAAGTAAGATACTAAGTATGACTGCTTTAGAACTAAGTGCATGTTACTGATATTGATTTATATTATCTAATATTGTTATCATTATTATTATTAATAATAATAAACGTTTGAAATATTATATTTTGTTTTTTTATTCCCCAAAAAAAAAACAAATAATAAGCAGCTAACAACATTAATAATATGCATTACAAGATTTATTGCATGATACATAATATTTTACATATAAGCACTATCAATATTTTTATTCTATTCAGATAATTGTTCAAATTCAATCTGGTGCATCTTCCGACCTTCCGATATCTTCCTCACCCCTTTGTATATCAGCATTAATCTTCTCCCTTGGTTTATCTCTTGCAGCAGTTCGTCTGATAGATTTCCGAAACGTTCGGGAAGCCATATCGTTGTCTTCATACCTTCAAAAATTGCTAATATTCTTCTTCCATATGTGGTGTTAATCACCTTAAATTGTGTTACTTCATATTTTGAATTTACGCTCAAGCCACGAATATGAATCACATCGTATTCGGCCCTGCCAACGTCATTTAGGAAACTCACAATATCACTCATTTTATATAAAATATACGGGATATCTTGAAACACTAAATGCTTTTTGGGGGTGATTTATGTATATTATTTTAGCTTGAACAATCAATTTATACAGAGTGTCCAAAAAAGTATGCAACATATGGGAAACTTTTTTATTATTGGATTCTCAGAAAATTTTATTCTTTATAAAAGTTGGTGCTTGCCCTAAAACAGTAAACGAGTTTTTCAAATTTTACATACTGCTTTTAGTGCGGATGCAAATGTAATTTTTCCGAATTCGCGTCAAGAGTAAAGTACCTTAATTTTTAAAGATACAGCAAAATCTTATAAAGTCAAGTTCTTCCAAATTAAAAAAGTAATCTAAATATGAAATTTGAGTTAAGTACATCAATTTTTAATTTCCCTTTTTTTTCTCGATTTTTTTCTCAAACGTTACGCCATCGGTGAATGCTTTGTTCTTTTGTTATTAGTGTACTTGCCAAAGCAACTTCACAATTTATTTAAAGTAGGCATTACTTACATAGTTGCATGATGTTTTAGTTTTTACAGAGATAAAAGCCAGTTTAGGTATCAGTGTGTTGCAAACAGATTTAAACAATTTTGGTCCAAAATAATTGTCCACAATAATTATTACAAAATACAATTGGAATGACTGACTCAATAATAATTAATTTCATAAGTCAGACCGAAGTAAAATTATTGCTATTTATTTGTTTTTATTCCAAATGCATGGCCTACTCTTCAAGACCAATAATTTTAAATGGCTTTTTAGGATACTTGGGCATATTTTACTCATCGGGTGCAAAAGATAAATAAATTATTAGTTGTTTTGCATGAAATGAAAAGAGTTGGGCCTATTCATGATTTTGAGTGGAAAAAATTTTGAATCAAAAGTGTTTAAATGTGTTTGCAACACACTGATACCTAAACTGGCTATTATCTCTGGAAAAACTGCAACATTATGCAACTATGTAACTAATTTCTATCTTAAATAAATTTTTAAGTTACTTGTCAAGTATGCTAATAACAAAAGAACATAACATTCTCCAGTGGCGTAAAGTTTAAGAAAAAATCGACAAAAAAAAGAAAAATTAAAAGTTGATGTACTTAACTCAAATTTCACATTTAGATTACTCCTTTAATTTAGAAGAACTTTTCCTTATAAGATTTTGCTGTATCTTTATAAATTATGGTACTTTACTCTTGACGCGATTTCGGTAAAATGACATTTGCGCCCGCACTAAAAGCAGTACGTAAAATTTGAAATACTAATTTACTGTTTTAGGGCAAGCACCAACTTTTATCAAGAATAAAATTTTCTGAGAAACCAATAATAAAAAAGTTTCCCATATGTTGCATACTTTTTTGGACACACTGTATATGTAATGATGCTTCCATATATACCTACAACTCCTACTATACCACTTTTGCAATAACTTTCTATTTGTAAGTACAGCAAGGCCTCATGTAAGACGACATTCCAGTCATAGCATCAACCTTGAAATGTTATATACTATTATTGTAAGGGTATTTAACAGCTGAGTGGTCATAAACGTTTTTTAGTATCGTATAATACCTCGACTAATAACGTAATTTTTTCATTCTAAAAAAATGGCTGAGCAGGAAAAAATTTCCTTCGATATTCAAGGTTTCCCATGTTCGAGTGGATTTTTCCCTAAAGAGCTTGCTACTTATGATGGTGAACGAATTTGTACGGTATTATTTAAAGCTTCGTATTGCAAGCATCTATTGAGCGAAGATCTGAAAGTAGTTACATATTTAGAAAATAATCACCATGGATCACTTTGGGAGTCTGGATTTATCGACTTGAATGATCTACAAAAAGTTTTGATGGATATATTAAAAATATATGACAACCTAAAAATAATGATTAAAGGCGACTTAAAGATGAAAGTTATAAAGAAATTTATTGATGTGAAACAAATTTTTAACGTTCCTATAAAGAGTGAGCCTAAGTTGAGTAAATTTTAAAAAACGCCAGAATGCTATCTTCACATAGGGCGGAATATTTGGCATTGCGCCTTAAACAATGCTAAACTATTATATAATTTTAGATTCCGTCTTTTAAATGATATGTGATTGATAATAATAATAAACAAACAACAGAAAAAAATGTTTTTTTATTTCCGTTTGCTTAGGTAAGGAACGAATGCGTTGTAGAAATCGGTTAACATGACGTATATCTACATTTCGTAAATTTTAAACTTTCACCGAAAGAATAGAAATCGACGAAAGGCGACAGTAAGTCGGAATTTGTCTGAAAACAATCTGCATTTCAATGCCTTAATGGGTAGTTAATTACCCATTAGGACACTGGGTTTTGAGCTCACCTGTACTATAATAGCCGTAGGTAGTCAGCGAAAAATTGAGTAAAATCGAATATTTGCTACTAATCACATTTGCTTTCGGTGACGTAATAAAAAATGACGGTTGACGTATGACAGAAGACGAAATAAAAAATGACGTATGACAGATGACGTAAAAAATGGTGACTGACGTATGACAGGTGACGTAATAAAATATGGCGGTTGACGTATGACAGGTGACGTAGTAAAAAAAGACGGTTGACGTATGACAGATTACATAATAAAAAATGGCTGACATATGACAGGTGACGTAATAACAAATAGCTGCTGACGTATGATAGGCGACGTAATAAAAAATGGCGGCTGACGTAACCTGTAAAACAGGTACGCCATTGAAGTCGATAGGTTACATTACTTTTATATGGGTTAAAAAATTTAAAAATATATATACAGGGTGAAACAAATTCGCTTCACTATTGGGATCTTGTAAACGGTAACAGATACAGCAAAGTTTAAATTGGGGCAAAGTTGCACAATTTAAAGGTCATTGATATGCCGTTGAGAAATTGAGAAAATTCCAACTGCTTCCGGAGATATCCGTAATAAACCGAAAATCAGCTTTTGCATTTTTATTTTTTCCTGACTTTATTTCAAGATATAATATAAAATGAATTTAACATTATTATTGCCACTTTTTCTCCTTTATAAGATGGCAGTATCAAATTTTAAATATGACGTTTCGTGTCCGGGCCCCCATCATCAACTTAATTTTTTAAAATACGGACTTGGATTTCTTATTTAACTTTTTAGAAGCTCATGGCCTCCCTAAACCAACGATGTATTACACCTATCAACAAATCTAGATTTTTTTCGTAAGAGATAATGTGTTAGACAGAGATGGGGCGATCTTTTTTTGCATGATTTCACTTATGAGAATATTTGTTACCGCTATTAGACAAGTGTGATACATCGTTGGTTTTGGGGGACTAAAGGCTTCTAAAAAATTAAATAAAAAATCCAGGTCCGTATTTAAAAAAATGAAGTTGATGATGGGGGCCCGGATACGAAACGTCAGATTTAAAATTTGATACCGCCATCTTATAAAGGAGAAAAAGTGGCAATAATAATGTTAAATTTATTTTATATTATCTCTTGAAATAAAGACAGGAAAAATAAAAATGAAATAGCTGATTTTCGGTTTATTACGGATATCTCCGGAAGTAGTCGGAATTTTCTAAACTCCTCAACGGCATATCAGTCACCCTTAAATTGCGCAACTTGGCCCCAATTTAAACTTTGCTCTATCTCTTACCGTTTACGAGATCCCAATAGTGCGAAGCGAATTTGTTTCACCCTGTATAGTCGAAGTGGATGAAAACATTATGTTACGCCCCTGGCTTGGGTTTCGTCAGTTATGTGAAATTGAAATATTTAGTACTCATATTTTGTTTATATTTTTTACATGTACAGGGTGTCCCAAATTCGAGCCTCATCATTGGGATCTCGGAAACTAGAAGAGATACGAGGTCGGTTAAATGGAGGCAAAGTTGCGCAATTTGATGCTGATCAAAATGCCGCCTTAAAAGTTAAAAAATTCCGAATACTTCCGAAGATATTTAGAAAAAACCGAATATTTGCGATTTCATTTTTATTTTTTTATGACTCTATTTGAATAGATATAACAAAATAAATTTCACATTCTCATTGCTACTTTTTCTGTTCTACAAGATGGTGTTATCAGATTTTCAAACCGACGTTTCGTCTTTGAGCTGCCATAATCAACTTTGTTTTTTT
>JAEQML010068131.1:0-18506 GCA_016904865.1 Pissodes strobi | reverse complement strand
GGTGCTGCTTTGAATGTCTGGCTCCTATTAATGGCGTTGGTTCGATTTTTGATCACACGTACTGCGCGTAGCCGTAAAGCTAGATTATCTGTCCACTCCCTTCCCTTGTCAAAGGTTGAAACAAATCAAAGAAAATAATTATTACAAAGGGTAACAAATACAAATCTAGAAGTCGGTAGGGTTGACTAACTTTCGACCAAAAAAATTTCAAATTAAGGTTTGGTATATAACATGATGGATATGTCATTGATATCTATTGGAATATGTTCACATCATCCATTATTTATATACGAATTTCTGGAGTTCTTCAAGTTCGAAGATTGAAGGAAATGTCATATCTGACATTTACTTAAATTCGCTAATAGTAAAAATTGTATTTTCCGATGCTTTTTCGTTTAGAGATAGAATTTGAGAGCTAGAGTTGTCACATTTGACAGTTGCAGACGTCATTATGTGTGTGGCCAATTTCAGGAAGCCGAAGGCTTGAATTAGTTCTGCAATAGGACTTGCATATTATATTTAGCAAACAAACTCTGTTACTTTAATCTCCACACCTAACTCACGAAGTGTAGCTCACAGGAGCGTAGTTTCTTGGTGATATACGTCTAAAGTACTCAAGCCAAATCTACGATAGATCTATCAAACTTTTAAGTCAAGTGATTTTAAAAGTTAAATACTTACCGTGTCTTAAATCGCCGAATGAAATTAAAATAAACTAAGAACAAATAAATAATTACCTGATGAAATAACCAAAGCTAACCATAAATTAAAACACAACACCGCTCTTAACATTGGGGTCCAACGCTAGCAAGGTGGGAGGCATGTGTGAATTACTAGAAACATTTAAACTACTAATTAACGGACCATCAGTCATAAGATGCAATAATAAAAAAAGATCTGATGCTTTTGCGCTGCATTTGCGAACATAAAACAACACAATGGTATAAAAAAATTGCATTGCATTTTTGCAACAAATGCTACTAAATGCACATATACTTTAAAACTAATATTCTGGGAAACAACTTCCGTTATACGAATGCCGATTGCAAGTTATTAAATATTTGCTGAATATGTCAACTGAACCAAAAGGAAACTACAGATAAATAATAAATAAAACATTCCTTAACAAAAATAATGGAAACAAATCAGAATCAAGAGACCAAAAGAAAGAGTGGAAGATGGTTATATATTAACCTAGCAGTTTGGAAAGCTTACAGATTGGACCTGAAATGCCCAATTCGCTAGTTTTGAACCACCTGTATACCACAACGGACAGCTTGAAAGTGAGGTTGTGTGAATGGGGCATTGATGCGGCACTGATACAAGAGCCATATGGCAAACTTAAAGATAGTGGGGACTACACGATTTTTAATAATGGAGAGGCAGCCAAATCACAAGTATGGGTAAAGAAGAGTATTCAGGGGAGGATAGTCCATGGACTCTGCACCAACAACATTGTGGCGGTCAAGGTGGAACACAAACAGCAATGCTTAGTCTTGGTTAATGTGTATGATGAACCTGGAGGAAACTCCAATACCAGGTTGATGAGGGAAGGAGGGAAGATCAGTAAACTGAAGGGGGAAATTGTCATCGGAGGGAACTTCAACGCGAAGAATGAACCTTGGGGAGGGAGCGTAACAGATGCCAGGAGAGAGGAGTTGATGCTATGGGCAATTGCAAGTGACTTACGATTATACAATGAGCAGGACTCAATAGCTACATTCAGTGGGGCAAGGGGGGAAAGCTAGGTGGACACCACCTGGGGTAAAGGAGTAACTTTAGAAAGCTGGAACATAGAGGATGAGGAATCATTAAGCGATCATCGCTACATCCGATACCACTTGAATATAAGCCTGGGGCAAGGAAAAAGACCGAAACCAACATATAACTTTAATGCGACAAACTGGGGAAGATTCGAAGAGGCAATTATGGAATACGAGGCAGGACCACTGAGGTCGAGAGAGGACCTAGGGCGAGAGGCTTTCAGGAGCACTGTAGTGGGTTCTGCAAAACAAAGATCAAGAAGCATTAAGAAGGCGAATTTATTAACGAAGAATGGTGGGACGTGCAACTTGCAATAACAAGATCAGAAGTTCGGAGAGCCAGGAAAGACTTTAAGAAGGAATTGGACCAGGAACGTAGAGATGCGAAAATACAGAGCTGGATGAGAAACCGAAGATAATACAAAAATATGATAAAAGAGAAACGATTACAATGGCTGAAGACAGACATAGAAAATCTGACGGAAAATGAAAGTTGGGAGAGAATATGTGAGAGCTGCGCAAGAAAGGTGTCGTCAAAGGTAAAGAAGCGATAATGGACAGGGGAGGAAGGGGAATTAGAAGAAATAAAGATCTAGACCTTTTTCTGATAAATGAATGTCATCCAGAATTAGACGATACAGAAAAAGTTGAAAGGGAGCAATACGAGTGTAGTAATATAAGACGAGAGAACATTTATGACAATGACCTGGAAGAAAATGAGGTGGAGGAGGTAATAAGATCGCTGAAGAAGAATAAGGCATGTGGAGCGGACAATATTTCTAACGAGGCGGTAATACATATATGGGAGGCGAAGAGGAAATGGATCTTTGAACTCTACAAACAATATTGGAAGATCTCCTGTTTTCCGGGGGCTTGGAAGCAAGCAAAACTGTGCTGGATGCCTAAGCCTGCGGGAGGGTACAGACCGAAAAGTCGGTTGCCTGCGCTCGGTAAAGTGCTTGATAAATTAGTGAATGTGAGAGTGAAAGAGTGGTACGAAAGGAATGATAAAATGAGTGACGAACAATATAGATTTAGGAATGGAAGAGACACAATCCAGGCGATTGAAAGGGTAATCGAGGTAATTCGAAGAGTGAAAGGGGAGGGTGGTAGTGGCGCTTGACCTCACGAATGCTTTTAACTGAAGAACAGGAAGGTCCGCAGTGGAGAGGTAGAGAGAGTGATAAACAGGGGTTGTCCGCAGTGGTCGAGCCTTGGGCCAACCCTCTGGATTGTGTGCATGGAAGGATGGATAAGGAAGTTGAAAGAAGCTGAGGAAGGGGTGTATGCGCAAGCCTTTGTCGACGATTAGGTGATAATAATAGAGGGAAAATCAGTTAAAGAAATTTAGAAGAAATGGTCCATTATTTGGGAAAGATGCAGAGAATGGGAGAGGGAGAGTAGGTCTAAGTATAACTTAACCAAGACTAAGTGTATGTTTGTGGAAGCTCGAGGTTCAATAAGGGGACCGGTGGTGCAATTGGGGGATCAACGGATAGCATGTGACTATTGGGTCGACTTCCTAGGTATACGCCTGGATACAAAGCTAAACTTTATTGGACACGTCAAGAAAGTGAGAGCAAAGGCCAGGGGAATCGTCACCAAACTTGTGGGACTTTGCAGTAATAAGGGGAGAGTCAACAAAGATAAAGTTAAGCTGAACTTGTGGTGGTGCCTGTATTGATGTATGGATGCTAAGTATGGGGTGAAGGGTCTAAGGACACTAGAATCCAAAGACAGTTGAATGCAATACAGAGAATGTTTCTAGTGATGATGTGTCGAACCTACAGGACGGTGCCAACAGGTGGCAGCTGGGGTGCCCCCGCTGGACATAGTTGCTGGGGGTTAGGAATTAAATTATGACGAGGGTGCTAGAGCAGAAGAGAATAAATGGTGTATGTGAAAGAGAAAGAGTGTGTGTGTGGGATCGCCTTGCAACAGTGTCGGGGTTTTTAGAAGGGGAGCAGAGGGACGAAGTTTTTGTAGACATGGGTGGTGACGAGGGAAAAATGGGACTGGGCTGTGTAATAATAAGATCAAGAAATGCGATAAAGTTTTAGGGATCAGTGGCACTGCACAAGGCGAACTGTGTGGAATTTTGTTTGGTTTAGAAGTGATTAGGGAATTGCAAGGGAATGGCCAGTTCGACCTTCGGACTGACTCCCAGATGGCGGTGACAATGCTGTGACGTTCTAAGATGCAACATAAGTTGGTGAATATAATCCACATAGAGGTAGCGGAGTTAAAGAATCTGGGGAAGCGGGTCAACAAAGAATGGATGAATAGGGAAAATGATGGGATGAAAGAGGCACACAAGGAGGCAGAAAGAGGTAAGCATAGTGAAAGCTAATGGGGAATTGGAAGATGTTTTTATTTACGGAATGGAAGGGCAATTAAAAAAGAAAGAAATGCAAGGGTTATAACTGAATCGCAAGAAGGGCACTATATAGAATCTGCAGAGAGGTATGGAGAGACAGGATAGACCTATCTTTTAAGGGGATGCAGCTTGTAACTGGACATGGGAACATGGCCGGATATATTAAGAGGTTCAAATTGAAACAAACGGACGGCATATGCACATGGTGGCGAAGGCATTGAGGAAGCGGACCATGTCAGGGTGGGCTGCACCCTGGAAGATAGAGTCAGGGTGAGAGAGAAAATGTTGAATGAGTTTGGTGAATGGGAAAACATACAGTTGCGAATGAGGAACAAGAGCGTGAAAGATGAGGTGAGCAGGGTGAATGAATGGGCAGCGGCATCCATTGAAGGTGACGATTGGGTTAGGTGATTCGATCTTAATAACATTATTCAGAATTAACTAGGCTGCGGTAGGGCACGTTGACATTGCTCCTTTTATTCCCAGTCACTTCCTTTTTTTGTAAACTGGACAAGAATGGTTTTCCTCGGATTTAGGAAGTCCCTCTCCTTCGCTGTAATTATTATTGATGATGTTTAGAGCATTTTGCATGCGGTTTGAAATTACGCCTTCATGTTTGCCCTTTATTATTACTACTAGGTCGTCTGCGTAGCCTAGAGCTATAAATCCAGCTCTATTTAGAGTGGTAAGGATTTTATTCACTAGTGTCCACAGTAGGGGGGAGAGAACACCCCCTTGAAGGCACCCTTTCACCGTGCTAATGCTTGTTTGTTAGGATTACGTTCAAGAGTTTTTTCAGGACTATTTGCTTATTGATTCCAAGAATTAATTGCAGCGAACGTGTTAAAACGGTTTAAAAGTGTGAAGATGGACCAGGAGCCTAGAATTTGGACATTTTTCGATCGTTAAGCCAAATCTGCGATAGATCCATCAAAATTCTAAGTCAAGTGATTTTAAAAGTAACAATACCTTAAATTGCTGAGTAAAATTAAAACAAACTAAGAACATTTAAATAATTACTTAACGAAATATCCAAAGCTAACCATAAAACACAACACTGCTTTTAACGTTGGGGTCCAACGCTATCAAAGTGGGGGCATGTGTGAACTATTAGAAACATTTAGACAACTAATTAATTATCACCCTGTCCTATGTTTGAACTTAAATTTGGAAAATAATAATATTATTATGTGAGATTTCGAAGTGAAATTGGACGTTAAATATCGAAGTTGTGGCAAAAAATTTCAAAGTCAATCTTAATCTCGCATCATTGAACTGTCCACTTCTGTCGTGTGGTCTTAAGCACACCCTTACAACACACTCTCCATTTTAAGTAGACATTTAAAAATTACAATAGTATTTCTATCCTGCATGCTAATCCTATGGATATCGGACAGTCACTCATGGAAATATTACGTAAATAGGTTTTTATTTTCGAAAATCACGAGTATATTATTTAATGTTGTCAGGATCCTGATTGACCCTACAATACCATCCCCGCCCTCTCCGCCCATCCCATTTACAAAACTTTTTTGCGACCTTTTCTCATTACCAAACTGTCTCGCCCCGATTAAATCCCCTTATTATTTTCAAATACCTAATCCTCGTTTAGTAGTCGGGCCCTATGAAGCACAAAATTGTTCTGTAACGAACATCAACCCCTAAAACAAAGGAATATCGCTTAACAGGGCCCTTGTCTAGCCGCTTAAGCGCTCTTATATATTCCCCAGACCCATTTATAGGGATTCTATTGTCTTATTATTACACGTATGTACATACTCGTGCATACGAGACCCTAGCATCAATGCGACATCTGTTATTAAGTACGGTCACCAGCCTGTCAAGGGCTGAAGAACGGCAATGTTGCCGTACGTATGGTAATTACCGTAAAAGTACATAAATAAATCCCGGAGAGCTGCAGCATCTGTTTAAGGATTATATTAAAAATAAAATATTTTTGAAGGGAAAACTTCTTGGGGGTGATTTGTGACTCGATGAATCGGAAAAGGTGACACCAATAAAAAGATATAGATCTATAGGATGTAACCTGCGAGAGAATGAGATAGAACACAGTTCCGGTCACACATTTTCAGGCGGGAAAATTAAATGTTATTTTCATTTAATGAGTAATTTTAAAATTGTAAAGGAACTCCTTGTTATTACGCATGCTAAACCGCATAACTATTAAATTCATTTATTAAAGTTCCGAGTTCAAGAATGGCTATGATGCGGCTTATCTATTAAGAGGTGAGCATTATTCGAATCAGGTACTATACACAAATATATATTTTTATTCTGATGACAATCGGCCTAAATATATTAAAATATCTATTTGAGAAGTGAATAAATCTTTACGTGACCGACAGACTACATATGAATCATTTATAATAAAATATGTCCTACACACAGTAAGGATAAATAAATCTGATTTTAGTATGTAGTTGTCGTTCGATCACTGAAGTTGCAACCGCTGGCGTGGTTAGTACTTGGATGGGCTTGGTTTAGTTTTATGATGGTTTGACTTCTACCGCGTGTGATCTGTTTTTAATTTTATATAGTTTTTAATATCTCTTTGCTGAAGTTTCCACTTATGTCGTGCGATTTGAAGCACTCACCTTTATTCTTAGAAATTATAAATTGTTAAGTTTTTAAAACCAAAAAACGACGGGAAATAAAAACGTATTTTGTGAACCAATACAAAGATTATTTCTAAAGGATATCGGTAAGCCACTGGCGTGTTTATATTCTCGATTATAGATAAAGACTAAAGACTATGGCAAGGTGTCTAATCAATAATATTTGTACCAAACGAGTAACCAAATAAGGTTGTAAAGTTACAATTTTCTTGACTTTTCGTGATTTTGACCTTTTTACAGTTTTATTACATTCTGTAATTTTGAAAAGAACAATAGGTAAATTACTAAAACGGAGTTTTATTCACAATACCGAAACAGCATTTTTGCCCTCCCAGAGATGGTTAAAGTAGTTTTAATCATTTCCAGATTATGCTAACATGGTTAGCGAATCGCGCGTCGAGTGCTAAAATTCTGTTTTGGCAAAGAATAAAATAGCACGCAAATTATATTCTTTGGTTTCGGTATTGTGGGTAAAACCAAAGAATGCGTGCTATTATATTCTTTGGTAAAACTCTGTTTTAGTGCATTTTGCCGAAAGTTCCAAACCCCAACATAGGATAGGTAAATTACAAGGTTAGCTTTAACCAGTATACTGGTTGATGGAGCGTAACAAAGGAAGTTCCTAGAACACCCTGAAATATGCGAATATCGTAAACTGTAACAGTTTTCCATAGCAAAGGGAGTTCCCAGAACACCCTCTTGTTAAAGGGAAATATACGGAAATAATCTTTAAAAGTTTGCCATACTTCGGTATTTTTATAAGTTTTAATATGAACATGATGGCGCTCACATGATCAAAATATTTTGGCCATTCGGATCTTCGGGCGCCGGTGGTTCCGGTGGCTCCGGAGGCTTTCATGCAACGTCTCACAGACAGCAAGGATAACGAACCAATTTAAAATAGATTTCTACAAACAAATAGACACACGTATGTACTAGAACAAAAGTAGCAAACTACCTCTACCCTGGTTACGACCTACGCTCCCGATTTAGGCATAAGTTCGGAATATGCCTTTTTATCTGAAGCAACATTTCGTGTCACCGAGAGAAAACACTCGAACCGAAAAACCACGTCATGTGGCTGAAGTTCACTGTCAAGGGATTAAAAATATTCCGCTACACTAAATTCTGTCTATGTATCAATGGTTTTCGATGTTCGGTATATTAATCGCCAGTGACATCTATCTATGAATGGGTATATTTCGCACAATTAACTATTTAAGAAGAACAGGTACGCTGGTTTATATCCATAGTTAGCGGATTCGTGTCGTTGTAGATTTCTATATTGAGTGAGTGACACCTATTCGGAAAAGGGCTTATCTCATATAGTTGGTAATTGAAGAACGTAGTACGCTATTTAATACCTGTAATTTAAGCATTTAATCTACAATAGATTACTATATTTAGCGTATGCTGAGTATTTCCTTAGCTTGTCGCCGGGTATCTTATAACGGTTTTCACATGATTTAAATTACCCAATGAAAACATCGAAAATCAGAATAGGTTGAACGTCTTAAATTTTGAAAGGGAGGTCGGTACCTTGTTAGCAACGCTAGACTGGGTAAGTGCTAATATTTTGATCTTGAAATATTTTATTCATCTTGCATACATTTCACTAATCTTTTCAGTTTTCAAATACATAATTAATAATTGTTTCTGATTCGGTTAATCATATTTCGCTAAAGCAAGAATTTATCATTTTTATATTACACTTTCGAATAATTTACGATTTCAATAATCTTAATTTTTTTGTAGTGACCATTAGGTTTAAATACCGATTTGTTGGTGGATAATTGCGTATCTTATTAGTCAAATTCATGTAATTTGATAATGGTTTAATCCAAATTTATAGAGAACGAAATTATTTCATCGTTAAGCGGTCACGTATATTATTTTACGTATTTTCATTTAAATTGAACAGTGTTATTTGGGAAATTCTTGGAGCGGATTTTATATATTCCTGTAAAGGTAGTAAATCGAATATGTAGTAGAATTTCTCTGAATTTTATAGTATTGTTGGTTATAGTATTTTTTCTTTTCAGGCTTATTTTATTAATATTTCAGTTTATTTGTAACATCAAGCACATAATTATTAGCACTTGCCCTGTTGCGTTTCAACAATGATGTATCGACATTAATTTACGTATATGAGAGGTTTAAGTACACGTGTGTAAATTTACCTTGTATATTTTATCAAAGTTCCTATCTCAAGGCGAGATAGTGATTGTCTTATCTTTATCTTTAATTAATTGAGGCGTAATTACACTCAATTATCGTTTATGTGCCAAGGGCCATATATTTATAAAAAGTAATAGAAATTACTTATTTAGAGTTATAATAAGACTCATTTATACAGAGGTTGTACCTCTATTTTTCTATTTATCATTAAATTCAAGTTATCATTTACTTAGAGTTGCCGAGAGCCACTGTTTGGACAAGTTAGTAGCAAAGGGTAATACACTGAAATATAATGAAAACCACAGAAACATTGGTCGAATTAGAGAGGCAAAGAACACATGGTTATCTAAACAATGTGAAGAAGCAGAAAGATTACACGAAAAACATGACAGTTTCCACTTCCACAAAAAACTAAAAGAGATAACCAACACGTTTAAGAAGGCAAATACCTCAAAAATCACTAAAAGTAACCAGATCCTAAAGGACCCCCTGGGCATAATGGACATGTAAGAAGTGGAAAACATATATACAGGTTCTGTTCGAAGACGCACGAACCTTAACACCTAGCAAATGCCTAAATGAAGCCACGGGACCACCCATACTAGAAGCAGAAGTCATATCTGCACTCTCGGCACTAACAAAAAGGCACCTGGCCCAGATAATACACACGCTGAAGTGCTGAAACTGATAAACACTAAAGCACTGTGCAGACTTTTTAACAACATATATGAGAATGGCGAGTTCCCAAACGACTGGCTAACCTCCACCTTTGTTGCTATCCCCAAAAAAAACCAAATGCAAAAACATGCGAAGACCGCCGATTTTTTAGCCTTATGAGTCATGTACTAAAGGCATTTCGAAAAACAATCCACAAGAGTATATACCAAAAGTGTGAAGAAAGGTCTGGCGAAACACAGTTTGGTTTCAAAAACGGTTTAGGCACGCGAGAGGCCCTGTACTGCATGCTGCTGCTTACACAGAAATGCTATGACCAACGAGAAGACGTTTTTGTTTATGCTTCAGCGACTACCAAAAGGCTTTCCAAACGTGAAACACGACCTTGTAATACCCATCTTTCGAGAAGCTGGCATCGATGAAAAAGATATTCAAATAAGACACAAACTATGCTGGAACCAAATAGCAAAACTATGAACTCTATAAATTTGGACTAAACCATTATCAAATTACATGAATTTGACTAATAACATACGCAATTATCCACCAACAAATCGGTATTTAAACCTAATGGTCACTACAAAATAATTAAGATTATTGAAATCGTAAATTACTCGAAAGTGTAATATAAAAATGCTAAATTCTTGCTTTAGCGAAATATGATTAACCGAATCAGAAACAATTATTAATTATGTATTCGAAAAATGAAAAGATTAGTGAAATGTATATGAATAAAATATTTCAAGATCAAAATACTAGCACTTACCCAGTCTAGCGTTGCCAACAAGATACCGACCTCCCTTTCAAAATTTAAGACGTTCAACCTATTCTGATTTTCGATGTTTTCATTGGGCGATCTTAGCAGATAACATTGAAGATCTACAAGACATCGTAATTGCCACCATAGTTTGGCCTTAATATTAACATGAACAAAACCAAACTGATGATAGTGAGTAGACAACCCCAAGACAACGAAGAACTCTATATCGACAATAACCAGATCGAGAAGGTGAATAAGTTCAAATACTTCGGCACAACACTGAACGACAAATGAAGATGAAGAGATAAAAATACGCATAGCCACTGCTCGAAAGACGTTTATCAAGTTCAATACCTACGTTTTGCGACAAGAGGTACCACTAGGGTTCCGCTTTCGTGCGGTGAAGTGTTACATATGACCTATACTGTTATACGGAGTAGAAACCTAGTTACTAGAGGTCAAATCCCTTCAAAGGATAGAGGCCTTCGAAATGTGGATTCTGAGAAGACTACTTAAGATTCCCTGGATAGAACATGTAACCACCGAGCAAGTTTTACAGAGAGCAAACACCTACCGACAACTGCTAGACATCGTAAAACTACGAAACACCTAGGACATATTTTCCGAGGTCTTAGGTACAATCTACTAGAAAATCTACTAATGGGAAACATTGAGGGAAAAAAGGACCACGACGGAAATAACACTCTTGGCTACTCAATATCCGGAACTGGTGCAACATCGCTGATGCCGCCACGATATTCAGAAGAGCCGAGGAAGGAATACTTTATATTACTCAGTGAACACAACGCCAACGCGCTAAGAAGCGTACGGCACCAGAAGAAAAAGAAGAAGAATGCCCCAGTGACTCCAGGAATGTCTGGCCGGTAGCAAAGGCAGTAAGTAATAATTTTGCAAATACATCTTCCAATATTTTGATATGACATATGTAGAACTACACATTTAATTGCGAAAAAACGGTTTGAAGGTGGAACAAGGGCGTACCCAGCGAGGAGTGGGGGGGCGACTGCCTCCCCCTCTCCCACACCCTAGAAAAGAATGTGGTTATTAATAACTAATAAAAATAAGAGAAATACTATTGTGCTTTTTTATTGGTCTGATTTTGGGCATGACTTGTGCCTTGAGTTTGTTTGTGTTAGTTTTAGTTGGTTGCGCCCCCAAAGCGGGCGAAGCGAGCGGAGAGCCATGCGTTTTCCCTCGCTTATCTAGCTCTGCCCATTAACTGTCACTTTTGTGCATTGGTTTAACACCCATAGCGTAACTGTGGGGTGGATGTACTTGTTGCGCCAGCGGTTGGTGCGGGTTGCGTATTCAGTGTTGCCAACTCAAGGGAAATTTCCCGTTCTACGGGAATTTCAACATAAAAGGGAAAAATTAGCTAAAAACGGAAATATTTTAAATCTAGTCTAAATTTCCAAAAGTTTTAATGAATGTTATATACAAATTTATCTTTTTAAGTTTTATAATAGTAAGCGAAAATATTATTTAAAAGTTGTTCAACACGCTTAAATCCAATAGAAATTTCTATGTCGTTTGCTTTGTACATTGTTTCTGGTTTCAAATTTGTTTTTTTCAACAGACACCTTTTTTGTTTATTACAGTAGGTATATGTTTTTTCGGGTTTTTCTTTTGTTTTCCATTTTTTCTTCACTTTTTTGTTTGAACATTCTCAGCCTTGGTGGGGCTTGCACCCACGAAACCTCCTTCCCCTATGGACACGTCACTGCAGTGTGTTTATTTGCCTGAAATCTCATTTAAAATTACTTCAAGCGATTCAGATATTCGAGGTAAAACTTTACTTTACTCATCGAAGTCTATAACATTGGTGGTAAGTGTATTCAAAATGTTTCTTCATTTTGCAATTATTCGAAATATTACTCCCATGTATTCTACATAATTTATGTATTATTTATTAATTTTCTTATGCATGTAAATGATATTTCTTATAGTGTTTTTGATGCTCTTTGAAGTTTTTGCTATAGTCATGTGGTCTTCGTACACCCTTTTCCTCTTAGAGCAGCTCACTTCAGGACCACTGTGTATCGTATTTAATAGTAAAAACAACTATTAATTAAACATTTGATCAATTTGCTCTTTAGTTTCCTCTCGTTGAGTTCCCTTTATAATATGGCACGTATTCCCTAGTTTCGGCATCCATAAAGAACTTAATCCATGCTAAAGAAAAATTCGTCGATCTTATTCCCAAAAGCATAAACAGTTTCCCCGGTTCATTTCGGCAGATTTTCTCGTCGCCGCGGGAACGGCCTTGCCTAAAAGTTTACTTAATTCTTGATTTCTCGAGTCGGGACTTCTCACTTTATAGACTTGATTTCTCATTTGACGTGACGTCGAGTATCGGGGCGGAATTGCCGCCATACTTCGGCCAAATGTTGTCGACTGACGTGACTAAAAAAGTCTCACATAAGCTTATTATTGGAAACTTTAGGATTTTTGTGAAATGTAATAAAATGGACTAATTGGCTGCGCAATAAACCGAACTTTATAAAATTATTAGAGTATCATAGTCTTATGTATTTAGGGCGCCGAGAGGCAATAATAGCTCCTTAGCGGTGGAATTTAATAAACTTGCATTACTTCACTTACCTACATTACGACCGAATCATTAACTAATTATATTACGATTTATAACAGTTAATAAACCACCAATTAGCGCTTCTTAATTTTCGTGGATATATCCAGATATGACTTCCGTTTCTTCGGTCGAGTCAACACGGTTTTTGTAGCGACTCATTTGTCGCCATTTTGGGTGAACACGTGGCCATCATTCAGTGACCGTTGTTTCTCCGCGAAGAAGAATCAGGTGTCCTAGCCAGAGGAAATTCCCGTGCACGCCAGTATCCAGGCCGATGGGAACCGAATGTTCCCGTGTGATCATTTCCGTCTGTGTCTGTTTGTGATAGTCGGCGCCTTCAGGAGAGCATATGCTCGACATCTTGAGGGGTCAAAAAATATAGTGCCTCCGATCTAACAAGGGTGCAACCTGTCTGGAAGAGTCGTCCCAGCTCTAGCTAAGCCGGAACCAGGGGCTTACTGATGGGCGAACGTGCTATGTGCGAAATCCACTATAGTAAATCATTAGAACCCAAACTAACCCAAACTAACCCAGATATTTAAAAATAGGTTAGTTTAGGTCACGTGATCCCAATGTTCAAACTGTTTTTTTGTAAGTGCTATCATGATCAGCATCAAAAATTCTACAATTTAAACAATTTTGTAGCTTTAATAATAACAACGGAGTCAGTAATAGTGTCGACTTGAGTTTGAATACTCGGTATATAAGATGCCCCATTATTACTCTATATATAGTACGGTTCAATATTTGTGCAACAAATAAAAAACTTCTTTATTTTTGATTTGTATTACCTGTTAATGTTAGTGCTTTGAACTAAAACAAGTTTTACGCTGTCACAAATAATATGGATGGGATGCCAAAAATTTCAAAATTTAAAAAAAAATTGAAATGAACATTTTTGAAATGAAAAGCTTTGTGCCTGTATTTTGGTCTTTAGTTCTGCTGCATCAAAAATATAAATCCATCCATTTTTTAATTTGGTGATGTTTTATTTCAATAAAATCGACTAAATATAAAAGAATTCTCGAAAAGTCAAGAAATAAAAGAGTAAAACTGTATTAAATTAATAAATTGAGTCAATAAAGAAAAATTAATAAACTGATCCAATAAAGAAAAATTTTATATTAAAATATTACTTAATAATATATGTTTTTACGAATTTTTATGACTCTTTTTCGATAAAATACAGGTTTTAGAAAAGCTAGCAGGAAAAATAATATATTAATTAAAAAATTACATAATAATTATTTAAAACAGAGTTTTATCCACAATACCGAAACAGAATTTTTGCACTCGACGCGCGTTTCGCTAACCATGTTAGCCTCATCAGGAGCGCGTTTCGCTAACCATGTTAGCCTCATCAGGAGATGATTAAAACTGGTTTGAGTTTTAATCATCTCCTGATGAGGCTAACATGGTTAGCGAAACGCGCGTCGAGTGCAAAAATTCTGTTTCGGTATTGTGGATAAAACTCTATTTTAGTGCATGTTGCCAAAGGTTCCAAACCCCAACGTAATAATAATTAATATATATTTTTAGGGGCTTGTCTTGGTTGCTTTTAATACAATTTAAAAAATAAATTTGTCTTAATTGATAAATATAATAAACAATACAAAGATAAAAAAATTGCAATAAGTTGATAAGCTGTAATAGCTAATATAAACTGATTTAGGCAAGAAAAAAATATATTAATTAAAGAATTACATAATAATTAATATATATTTTTAGTGGCTTGTCTTGCTTGCTTTTAATACAATTTAAAAAATAAATTTGTCTAATTGTAATTGATAAATATAATAAACAATACAAAGATAAAAAAAACTGTAATGAGTTGATAAACTGTAATTGGTAATATAAACTGATTTAGGCAAGAAAAAATATATATTAATTAAAAGATTACATAATAAATAATATATATATTTATGAGCTTCTCTTTAGCTTGCTGTTAATACAATTAAAAAATAAATTTATCTAATTGTAATTGATAAATGATCCAAAAAAAAATATGAAAAAATCAAAAAATGCACCGTTAACAAACAATACGAAGTTTAAAAAAACTGTAATAAGTTATATAAGCTGTAATAAGTAATATGAACTGATTTAGGCAAGAAAAAATATATTAATTAAAGGATTAAATAATAAATAATATATAATTATTTTTAAGGGCTTGTTTTTAGCTTGCTTTAATACAATTTAAAAAATAAATTTGTCTAATTGTTATTTAAAAATAATCCGATCCGATTATGAAATAAAAGAAAAAATTCACCATTACCAAACAATACAAAGATTTAAAAAAACTGTTATGAGTTGGTAAGCTGTAATAGGTAAAATTAACTGATATAGGCATGAAAAAATATATAATTGATTAAAAGATTACATAAAAAATAAAAGCAAAAATCCATCATTAACAAGCAATAAAATTATTTTACCTCTTTTTCGAAAAAATTTAGAAAAACTATACAAATAAATCAAAACACTTTCATTTAATAACATTTAATGATAAAAATAAATTAAAAATAAAACTGTCTAATCGTAGTTGGTAAGAAATGTGGAAAAACCTAGAAATAATTAATAAAAAGAAAAGAAAAAGTTTGTTAAATTAATGAAGTGTTATAATATAAACTGATTCAAAGGAGAAAAAATATTAATTAAAGGATTACTTAATAATATCTATATATTTTTACGAATTAATCTTCAACCCTTTTTCTATACAGGCTCTAGAAAAATTATAAAATTAATAAAAAGCATAACGCATACAATTAATGGAACTAAAAAAAATTATCTAATCGCGGTTGATGCGAAAAAAATCGAAAACTAAAAGAAAAAATGCATCATTAATAAACAATAAAAAGAAAAAAATTGTATTAAGATGATAAACTTTAATAAAATATGATCCAACGGAAAAAAAATGTTAAAGGATTACTTAATAATATGTATGTTTACGAATTAATCTTTGACTGTTTTTCGATAAAGAAAATTAGAAAATTATAACACTGATAAAGCATAATTCCTAAAATTCATAGAATTTAAAACAATTTGTCTAATCGTAGTTGATAATAAATATGAAAAAATCAAGAAATAAAACAATAAATATATTTTTCTACTACCGTGCGTAAAATACTCACTTTACCCACTCTTTAAGATTCGTAAAATTTACCTTTTTAATGCAGTGCGTAAAATAAATTATTCTACGCACTAGTTCGTAAAGTAAATCTGACATATTTCTTGACATTTAGTGCAGTGCGTAAAGCAATTTAATAATATTTTTATTTTTTCATGTATATTTCGGTAGTAGAGAACATTTTGTATGTTAAGTAGGTACCATTTTTTATTCATCGCTTATGCGACAATATTTCCATTCATAAAAAAGGGCACTTTACCCACTTGTTGCATAAATAAATATTTTACGAACTTCTCTTTAACTATTTGTCAATAAAAATACAAGCTTGAATGAAAAAAAAATATCAATTAAAGGATTACTTAATAACATATATTTTTACGGATTAATCTTCATCTCTTTCTATAAAAATACAGGCTTTAGAAAAACTTAATAAAAAGCATAACGTCTTAATTTAATAAAAATATCTAATCGTAGTTGATAAAAATTACGAAAAAAATGGATAATAAGAAAAATCGTAATTAATAAATAATAAAAATGATTTCTTAATAATATGTATTTTTACGAATTAATCTTTACCTGTTTTTCGATGAAAATACACCCTTGCCTATCAATTTGTACAGGGTGTCTAAAAAATCAGTATCAATTTCAAGCTTGTTTTATCCAAATTCTCCGTGCCTGACTGACCAGCTTGAAATTGTTTTAAATCAGATTTCAGGCAAATTATGTCTACTTACTTATCGCAAAAACTATAGGCGTCAATATGATGAAAGTAAAATTTTATTACAAAATCTACATAAAATATCCACCAGAAACTGCCTCTATGGCCAAACAATGTCCATATTGTCCGATCCTGACCCATTTCTCGGGCTTCAAAGAGGTTTCAGACAGTTAAATGTATAAAAAATCTACATTTTTTAACTTAAATGTCATGTCAAAATATTGGAAGAAGTATTCCTTCCAATTTCCCATAATGTCAAATCATCTATTCAGACTCGTAAAATTTTCGAAATATTAAAAACTTTCTGGATGTTTCAATTTAACCTCGATTTTCTCATATTTCTCGATCTCGTACGGAATATTGCTACAAAGATTTTTTATAGTGAATATCATGAGGTTTACGAATCTGAGACTGATTTCCTGAAAATTGCTGTGTTGGCTAACGTGTACCCTATAAAGTGGATTTCTCAAATTGAAAATAAAAAAATCACCACTTCGCTATTTTTAATAATTGGATTGACGCGATTTTTTGGTATGTTCTGCTCATATACCCCCTCTTTATCGTGCGAAAATTTGATTGCTCCAGATGATTCGGTTTTTCAGTAATAAAATATTAGGTGGTGACGTGTCGTGCCAAAACTCGAAAAATTACTGTCCAGGAAAAAATAAATGGGTCAGGATCGGAAAATATGGACATATTTTGGCTACAGACGCAGTTTCGGATGGATGTTATGGCAGATTTCGAAATATCATTTCACATTCAGCATATTGACGCGTATAGTTTTTGTGATAAGTAAGTAGATATCATTTGCCTCAAAACTAGTTTAAAACGATTTGAAACCGGGAAAATGGGTCAGGTTCGGAAAATTGGATATTATTCAAGCGTTAAGCAGCAGGTTCTGACAATAACATGGGAGATTACAGGTAAAATTTTACTTTCAACATCGAAGTTGTGTCAAGTAATTTAAAAATATAAACATAAGAAATACTTGCATTTCATAGTATGTATATATTCATAATGTAACGTTTTCCTAATATTCCAGGCTTTATTTTCATTTGTACAGGATGTCCCAAAAAAATCAGTATCAATTTTAAGTTTGTGTTATCCAAATTCTCCGTATATACCTGACCCATTTTCCCAGCTTGAAATTGTTTTCAAATGAGATTTCAAGCAAATAAGATCTAATTACCTATCACAAAAACCATACGCGTCAATATGCTGAAAGTAAAATTTTATTGCGAAATCTACATAAAATATCCACCAGAAACTGCCTCTATAGCCAAATAATGTCCATATTCTCCGAACCTGACCAATTTCTCGGGCTTCAAAGAGCAGTTAAATGTATAAAAAAATCTACATTTTTTAACTTAAATATCAATGGAAAATATTGGAATTTTTGGAAATTTCCCATAATGCAAAGCCATCCATTCAGACTCGTAAAATTTTCGAAATATTAAAAACTTTCTGCATGTTTCAATTTAGCCTCGATTTTCTCGATATCTCTCGATCTCCTACGGAAAATTGTTACAAAGCTTTTTTATATCGGAGATTATGAGGTTTACGGATCTGAGACTAATTTCTTGAAAATAGCTATCGAACTATCGCTCAGTTTTTTCTATCCTCGCGACATTTTCGGAGCTCGAACGACCCATTTTTCAAAAATATAC